>CM036542.1:11482500-11652500 GCA_020745685.1 Tautogolabrus adspersus
CCTGAGTGTGCACGAGGAGGCTGTGAACAAACATCTAAACCACACTATTAAAACAAAATAACACACAGAGTCTAAGGCTTGTGGGTTTGTATAATTTTGCAAACATCTGTTTAATTGGCTCTGCTCCTTAGGGGTGGATCCAATTAAACCTACACTGCTACTCAAACAAAATTCAGTGCTTGTGAACTGAGTGGGTGAACTAGAAAGTCTTGACTGCTTGCTTGGGAGTATTTTCTTAGCTATAACAATGCACAAAAAAGTTTTGTCCTTACATCCTTGTTTTTCTCTCTCTTGTTTTTGTAGATGTGAACATGATGCTGCGTATGATTGCCGTGAAGGCAGCAGCCAAGCCTCTTGTGGAGATTAAACAGGACGGAGAGACGTTGAACATTAAAACTTCGACCACAGTCCGCACCACTAACATCACCTTCACCGTAGGGCAGGAGTTTAATGAGGCCACAGTGGATGGGCGTCCCTGCACGGTACACAGCACTTGTTCTTATGCTAACTCTATTTTTCTTTCTTTGAGAGTGCACAAACACACACACAACCGCAAAGGCAATACACACGCAGAGAAGAAATGGGCGTATGGGGAGGGAGTCTACCAGATTACATCAATCTATTTAATTTGGCTTTTCATCATATTTGGTCTGATAGCATATCTTGACCCCACCCTTGGTCTCTGAAGGCCTATCATGCTACATTATGTTCTTCACACTCTTTACGACCCCTTTAAACTTCCCATCTTCCCTTCATTCCCCCTTCAAGGCCTTTCCTGCCCTCATTCCCTTTCTACTTCTCCTTGTTGCTTCCCTGTTTTCCCATAGAAGGCCTCTGTTTGGCCGTCTCTAAAGCAAACACATGCAGCCAGCCAGCGCATTGCTCTATAATGATGAGCGCAGCACAAGTTATCACCTCTCATCGACCGTGCTGCTCCATCTTTTTTTTTTAATCTCAATTAGCCGCCCTCTCATTATCTCCCATTTCCTCTAATATACATTTGTGCATCAATTTTTTCTTTCTATCCAAGAATGTGTAAAATTTGTCTCATGGTTTTCCTTTGTCTACGTCTCCTTAGAGTCTTCCACTTTGGGAAACTGACAACAAGATCAGCTGTGAGCAGACTCTTCAGAAAGGAGAAGGTCCGAAGACTTCTTGGACCCGGGAGATCACTAATGACGGAAAGCTGATCCTGGTAAAGCACAACATTCTTGCTATCTCCCTAGCCCTGAAAACATAGGTCATGCATCTTCACCACTTGAATATAAAACAAAGACTGATACACATGTCAGCTACACTCTGATTGTTTGTAGTCAATTTGGTAACTTCTGTAAGGTTAGCTATATCTGTGGCTGAGGAAGAATAGAAGAGCTAGAAAATGTTGTTGATGAAGACAAGGTGGAAAAAAAAGTTTTGCATAAGTTTGAAATCACTTTGTATTCAGTACAGACAACTTGTTGCATATCTGATGATTTATCACTCATCAAACGGTGATTCCATAATAACCAAACATCTCTGATGTTTCCTCATCATACAGATTTAGTTTGAGTCACACTTGAGCAACAAGTCAACTTTTCTCATATCCTCGATTTAAACTTTCCTTTTGCATTTGACTTTAAATGAATCATCCTACTAAAATACAAAAAGTGAATGCCTACATGTGTACCCTACATCATATGGAAAAGTGTGACATTTGTTTTGTTACACTGCTGTTCCCAATGTTTTTTTGGAAGCATTTCATGTGTACCTTAAATGATATCAGCACTAATACTCTGTGTTGCCAATACGTTGCAATTTGTTCCTCCTAAATGCTATTTTCATCTGCCTCTCTCGTGCTGTCTCTTTAATAATGGTAGCTAATAGCTAACAGTATGTACTTAATTGATTTCCCATTTATACAAGAGAAAATACTCGTTATTTAATTGAACAAGCAGGCGTCTGTATGAAGTCATGAAGCAAAATCAAAACAGGACTGAGCAAATAAATAATAATGGTGTTGGATGTTTTGCATTAAAAGCTGATAAAAATAACACTCAACAGTTCTCAGTTGAAAAAGGGATTTGCTAATCAACTTCACTAGTTAGCAGTGATTTGTTCTGCTGCTGACAGCTTTTCTGTTTGCACTTTAGGTTTACTGAAACACAGCTTTATAAGCATAAAGAATAAAAACGACATGACCCAAGTCTACTGGCAAACTGGTCCAACTATAGATGACACCGCTCTGATGTTTGTAGATTTTTAACTAAACAGACTGTAAACATCTATCTAGTATCTTTAAGCCATATGTTAACCAGGGTTGATATTATCTACGACTTCTTTTGTGCTCTCAATCACCAAACACACAACTTTTGTTTTTAAGTCGTCAGTAATATAACTGTGTGAGTGTCTCTGTAGCAGTGTCTTTTGCACATTGAAACACATTGGGGACATTGAAAATAGCTCTATTTGGAGTTTTAGAGGGAACTTAAATGATTAAACTGTGGATAACTTGTTTCAGTACTTGTAGTGTCAAAAATAACATCCATAACATCTTTCTTTTCAGACCATGAAAGCGGACGATGTGATATGCACCAGAGTCTATGAACGACAGTAAACAAGAGCACTTCTCCCACTCATCGTCCTTCCAGCCACCCTCCTGTCCTGCTTCACCACTTGCGTCACAACACTGCACTGTAAAGGCAGTGCTAGGAGATAGCAGTCTGTAGTTTCAGTATCTCTGTTAGCTTCCCTATGTTGTTAGTGTGGTAACTGTATCAACTCACGCATTGTATCATCACAATGGTCTTAGCTGTCTGACTCTACAGCTGCTTCAAATGTGACCAGCTGTGTTTTAAACATGTCACTTTGTATGTTGGATCTTCTGAATGTCAGCCTTTTCATTTGGCATTGTGCATTTGTGAGTGTGTGTGTGTGTGGCAGCAGAAGAGGAGCGAGAGTATATTTGTACTTTGTAGATATGTAAACCAATATTTGAGCTCTTCAAGTTTCAGGTCAGTTTTAATGTGTCCCTTCTTTTTCATCCTGTAGCCCCACAACTTAGCCTTTTCTATTTCACAGCCCCATTTTTATATTTATTACTACACTAGGAGTCTGATACAGTACAGCTAACGTTTTTACTTTGTGTCCTTTTTATATGAAATGTGATCATAGGAAACTTCAATTTCTATGGGAAAACAATAAAGCATGATATGACCTCAGTTTGGCGTCAAATGTTGGCCCTCCTGTTTGGAAAACCATTAGCATTTAGCTGTGCATATGCTTTATGGATTGTGAGGGTAGCTGTGGAATATGTGCACAGTAGATGGCTCCATCTTTTTTTAGGCTTTCTGTCAGCTGTCTGCAACTAGAATAACTGTTCTGTCCCCTCCCTTTCAGTCCTTCTCTATCCCTCTCAGTTTTTTTTGTCTCCTCATCCATCCACTTCCCTTTTTCATCTTTTTTTCAATTATATCAGGGCCATTTATCCTCATAATTCCTTCTTCACTATTCCTCAAGGCTAAAATGTTTCCATTTACCTTTTTTTATTTCTATCTACTCAATTTTATGACACATTTCCTTTGCTCGGTTTTGTTTCCGTTTCCATTGCCAATGGGTTATTTTGGTTCATATTTCTCTGGGAAGTCTTTGAAGGCTGCTTGACTTAAAAAATGTGGTGTTTACTTTCTTGACAAGAGCGAGCCTATTAGCATAGCTTATGAAAAAAACTGGAAACAGGGAAACAGCTAACCAGGCACAGTTCAAAAAGGAAAAAAATGGCCTCCTAGCAAACCTAAAGTTCATTAATCAATGCTTTATCTCGTAATTATGTAATTCATTGAAAAACGTAGTCTGGGACGCCAGATAGCCAAGTTATGTTGCCCACAGCGCCCCATTTACGGATGCTACAGTCCACAGCGTAGCGGCCGCAAATTCAAATCCGACCTTGGCCCTTTGCTGCCTGTCTTCTTCCACTCTCACGTCCCAATATGTCTCTCTTCAGCTGTCCTATCTAATAGAGGCAATAAGTAAAGTAGAAGCCACATTTAAAAAAAGAAAGAAAAACAAGTCTCAAAATATAAAAAGCTGCTTTATGATGTACTGGACTATTTCTTGGCTGGGGAATATCAACTTACATTGTACAGTTGTAACCTCCTAAAAATGGTGACAGTTCATATCTATAGTATGCTAACATTTCTATATAATCAAAAAACTAAGTAAACTGTATGTAAGATGTTTATTTGTTAGCTGTGGAGATGCTGGTAGGCAGGTTTTGCTACCTTTTTACAGAGCCAGAATAGCCATTTATTTCTGTTCCCAGTCTTAATGCTAAGCTAAGCTAACATTTAGCTGCCTTTAGTTACAAATATACCATAGTGACAGTACAGACACGAGAGTGGTACCAATCTGTTCATTGTACTGTGGAAGCTACAGGAAGCCTGTCCCTTTAAACATCTTAATTTATGAAACATCTGTTTTTTGTTTACCAAGGACGGTGAACTTGAGAGCATTTTAGGCAGGGTCAATTTAGGCAGGGTCAATTTGGACTGTGAACTACCTGATCAATTATCAAATAGTCACTGACTAGGGGGCAGTGGGCATATCTCAAATGGCAGGAAATGCCAATTGGATTACAGGGTACAGCTGATTGACATTGTTCAAACAGGAGTTGTATAGCACAGCATGTCCTTGACAAGGAGCAGGCGGCTGTTAAGGTACCTGTAAATGAAAAAGTGGGAGAAAGACGGATGAGCCCCATTTCATTCACACCCATACACATACTATACAGTTAGACAACAAGTAAAAACGAGATAGAGAGGGATTCCTGAGAGAGGAATTTATTGATGCTAAAACTTTTTTTTTTTTACCAACTATCTCTTTTTTATTATTCTGCTTGCCCTACAGCTGTGCGTAGTTAGAGTGTGACCTCAATAAAGTACTGTTCTCTGCCTCCTGCCCTAATAAAAGGGGTAAATAACCACCCCTCCCTCACTGTTTATTACCCCCTGGGGCAGTAAAAGACAGCTGCCTGGCCCCCTTCAAAACGCCCGACCAGCACCAGACCCCCTTAAAAAAAACACACACATACACAATATTCACATACCAAACTAATAGCGCACATTCTGGGAACTCTTAACACATACCATCAAACACTCACACTGTACATGTAGCTCTTAAAACACTGTCGTGGCTCACCCAAAAGGTTAATAAATAAACCTCATGGTGCACAGAGAACCTGTGAAAGTCCTGAAAGGTGTAGCACCAAAAGAAGGTCTAAAAAACAAGAACAAAGTAAAAAAAAAAAGAAGCCGTATCTGCCCTGGCTTCCTGACTGCATCGTTATCCCTGCATGTTGCCGGCTTTTCAGAAAGCGTAACAAGGAACAGAAGGCAGATTGGCATCTTAACAAACATACCTTGCTCCTAAATTGCCTGTAAGCAAACAAGAGCCTCATTCTGTAGAAAGACTAAAATACAAACTTTCATACCGATAAAATAAAAAAAAACACCTGTAAGATGAAGAAATTTGCAACAAAAAACAAATGCACTTCATCTATCGCAATTAAGCAGCAGCAATTAGATATTCTTGTAACCTGTAACAAGACAACCACAGGCATTTGCACAGAAACCAATCGTGGTGCTGGTGACGGTTTTGTGAGAGCAGGTTAGTTTAGGTGCCCAGCAGCCACGGCTGAGTCAGGTTACAGCTTGACAGATGACTTATGTGCAGGGAGGGGTGCAGTGTGTGTACATGTCTGCATACTTATACTGCAGAGTATGTCACAAAAGTCAAGACAAGTGATTTGTGATCTGGTTGAAGCAATTATTGCCAAGAAGGTCAAGTGCATTCTGGGTGAGATAGTAAAGAATTGGGAGGGTTTGCAAAAAAATGCCTTGCAGGGGGGAGGGCATGATGAGAAAAAAGAGCCCCCATACCTCCGGTAATGGTCTGAAGTTGCACACATTCATAGAAAAGAACATCTATGTGACAGTGTGATGACAGCAGAGTGTCATTAAACACCCTCACATACTGTACTGTCACCCTCCAGGATATTGATTTACACCAACACACCTGCAAGAACGCACAAACAGATACACACATCAAACAGTCACACGCACTGCGGTAAAGTGCACCAATCTCTTGTGGCAAACACAATAAGACCACCCAGGAACCATTGAGGCCACTTGTAAAACATTGGTCAAAAATAGTATACGAGGGCATACCCCACACACACGAACACACGCATGCACAACACACACACAACAGCTCTCACATTGTTTTACTTGAATGTTTACTGGTTTACTGGAAGGAAAGAAGGAAAGTACAAAAAAAAAAGAGTCACTGAAACCACACTGGCCCAATTGAATGCATTCTTTTGTACACACAGTAACTAGGTTCTAAATATCAAACCAAATTATCTTGCATTTCCTCTCTTTTCTCTGTCAGACAGAAGGGTTAATAAGCCAAAGGAAAGACATGAGAGAGTGGGGAAGATATTCAGTAAAGGTCTTGGGAAGAAATTTGGAAATCACCAGAATATGGTTGGCACATTGGCACAAAGAGCCACAGGACACTCAAACCATGTTCATAAAAACTCCTCAGTTAAATGTCTGGGAAGAGGATTCTTCCATTAGGGAAAATAAAAATGAAAGAGGAGTGAAATGGAAACACTGAGTCAGAGACTGGTTAGGTAAGTACGAAAGGTTCCTTTTAACTTCATTGTCTAATTTTATACAAGATGATTCATTCACACAGAGAAAAGTGAGCCCAAAGTTTTATTATGCAATTTGCCAACTGCCAAGTTCAGTGGTGAGAGTCACTGAACTGATACTGAAACACTATCTGATCATCTGCTCTGCATGATCATCATCCTCCAAGACAATGATCTTACAGTATACCAGAGGTAGGCTGAATGAAGTCTTTGTAGGGATGGAAGATTTAATGATAAATCTAATTACAGACTCTGACTGTGACCTCTGGATAGACTGAGGGAGATGATGAAAAGATGGAAGATACTGGGAAAAGACTGACTAGGATAAAGAGGCAGTGTGTGGGAGAAGTAATGCATTATTACTCAGCTTTAGGATGTGTACTCCAAAACACTGCAGATCAAAGGCAGTGCACTTTTAAACCAAGTTGATGCAATTACTGACCTTTGTTAATGTGTACATGTTGGGCCCGAATCTTGTTAACAGAGAGCAAAAAACAACAGCTTAATACGAATAAAAAGCTGGTATTTTAAAACAAGACGCATAAATGCTAAATACAAAATTGATGAAATATAAAGAAATATTAGAATAAGTACAATATAATTGTTTTTCACATTAAAGAAGCTAACATTTTGTGCAGAAGTATTAAAATATTTACCAAGGTGCAAAAGCTTACTGTATGCAATGTAAAAAAAAAGTGCAATGTAAAGAGATAAAAGTAAAAGAAAAGTGATGATGTAACACACTGACAGCTGTTTGAAGAGTATGTGGGTAAGACGAGGTCCACAGCTTTGTTCAATAAGCCAGCTGTATTCTAGAAGAAGCAGTTTTTTGTGGTGTTCTTCCTGATGGATTGCAGCCTCCTCCACAGGGGAGCATCCCAAAAAGTTTCCACAATCCGCTCTGTGTCAATCTCTAAGGTTTACAGGTCCTGGATGGATAACAGCGTCCTACCAATCACTTTGGAGAGAATGGTACCCTGCAGTTTGTTTTTGTTGTTTACAGTGGCAGCAGCATACAATTATTTATGATGATGGAGCACTCAAGGATGGACTCTTTGACAGTGGTGGAGAAGTGCGCCTTCAGTACATCGATAGACCACAATCGTATTCAGTGTCTTTAAAAACCTTAGTTTAGCTAATCTCTTATGTCCCCCAGGCAGAGTCCTCCCCACCATAAATAATAAGCCCAATAAGGCTGGTATCATCTGCAAACTTCTGATGCTGATGAGCCCAATGGATAGATGAGAGGAAGAGCAGCTGTGGTAGTGTGGTGCATAAGAAGAATGCAGCCATGTTAGCATTTGGTGCTGAAATTCCTAGTGTAAGAGACACGTTCCCCTAGTTTCATGAGTTGCCGTTTTTCTAGACAGAAAGTGGTTGATCCACCTGCATGTATAGTCAAGCAAACTCTGCTGGGAAAGTTTGTCCTGCAGCATAACCTGGTTGATTGTATAACAGATGCAACGTAAGTCTACAAGCAGGTTACTGGCAAAGGTTTCTGACAAGCCCAGGTGCTAGAGGACAGAGTGAATCTTCAGGGAAGTCCAGAAGAGTTTCAGGGATACATCTAAGGTGGGTAAGAACAAGGCCCCCAAATGACTTCATAACAACAGAGGGAGTGTGAGGGGTCAGGGCTCTGTGAACACCAGTCAGGTTTTTCCACATAATACTCAGGAAACCATTTTTTCATGGACCTCCCTTCGTGCCTATAGGGACATTGCACCTCCTTGAAACAAAATAAAACCAAAACATTTCAAGTACACTTTGTCTAAAATAGAGCTCAATTAGATGGCAGGTGTGTCTACATGCGTATGTCTTAAAATATTGCATGTTTACATGAAAGCAGCAACATATGAACATATGACCGTAGGTGTCTAGAAGATGAGAATGAAATAGAGAGGAGTGTGCAGAGAGATGCCAGATCCCAGAATGACTATCAGGTGTTAAAGTGTGATCAGCTGTCAGAACTCCATGACTCATCCTTTTTTTTATAGGATCAGCACACTGTCAGTTCATACTCAATCACACACATGCAAATGAATGGTCATTTCACCCATGACATGTTTTGTTAAATTAGTACATCTGCTCTAACTACTGTGCTTTAGTTAGGACTAAACAGATGGAAAAAAACAAAAAAAAACACTCAGCTCCAAGATGTACAAGTTAAGAAAATCTTAAACGGGGATATAATAAGAGAAATAAAGTACCGGTTAGTTGCCGTTTTAAAGGGTCTGCTTTTGATTTCTGCAAACATGAGGCCCAGCTTATCAACTCCTCTTTCGTTTCCTTTTTTTCTTTCCTCCCTCCCTCCCTCCCTCTCTGCAGCTCTTTCCTCTTTTTGACCAGCTCCAGACGGCGGCCAGGCCAAAGCATACCACAGACCAGCATGTCATTGCTGGACACAGTGTTAGCACTGGCTGAGGTGGGCTCTGGTGTGGGTTGATTGGTTGCAGAGGATTTTGGGAAACAGGGGTGGAGGAAGCACACCTTGTAAAAAAAAAAAAAAAAAAAAAAAAGCCTACTGGCTGCTGTACACGCATGCATCTCCCACAAACACACACTTATATTTTTTGAAAAAGCAAAGGCGTGTACTCTTCATGGGAATAGACTGAGGAGAACAGAACAGCGATAGAAAATCCACATGATAACCCCAGGTGTAACATTTTGGCACAGCTCCTGCCAAACCAAACAGGAGTGACATTGCAGAAGCACCTGATGACAGATAGAAAACAGGCTAGGCTGCTAACACTACACTGCCACTACCGTCTACCTTACCCACAAATCACATCTACAGTACTGCACTGATGACAGTAACACACTGGTGCTATAGTCTCCTACTGCCCCCCCATCTATCCATCCACAAAGCCAAACTCTATGTATGACGCTGAAATACTGATCATCCAACAGGCAAAATATCTCAAGGACTTGCCAACTAATGTAGCACGCCCAGCAAGCATTCCTTTGCTCCTCATTCTTAAATGTGTATTTGCTTTCCTTTTGACATCTATTAAACATAAAAGCTTTGCAGCTGACTCGAATAAAGCTCACACCTAGTTCTGTATATTTCCTGGTGGTGTATTTCAATTTTAGAGTTCAGGCTTGCATCTTTATGTATGCACAATAAGGAGTTAACAAGAAAGATGCATTACGTAAATATCGTGCTCTTAAACCCTAAAGTTTAATGAGTCTTCTCTTTCAGAGACTGTAAAACAACAAAGATTTTATATTCATACCGCTGTACAGCAGTGGTTTGGGAAGGTTATAAAAGAAAACTACTCTGGATCAATTCAAGTTGTGTTGTTATAGCAGCGTGACTTTGCAAAGTTCGATTTAAAGTCCGACGTTAATGGGCTCTTGCATAGCTCCAGCTGGTGTGAAACAGTCCGTATGTGTGTGTATGTGTGTGGGTCTTGGCTTCGGTTCCAGCTCCACCTCTGTGCAGTAATCTGGAGTTGTGTACAGTGACATTTGGTTGCATGTGAGCTAGCGCATCTGACCAAACATGCATTTGCCAGACAACATGACGGTGGTGCCAGTCGAGTTACAGTAGCGACCTGTCAAAAGAGGCCAAAAATGTGGGTCAATGCAAATGTAAAAAAGTCAATGTTTTTCATGGTGTCAGTTATATCATAGGAATTTTTCCAAAAGAGGAATACAGAAAGCGGAAAAGGTTAGTGCCAAGAAGTGAATGGCAATAAATGCAAGGACACTGATTGAGTCCAATGTCATTTAGGCAGTAACTGTACGAGCACTAATGGAGAGACAGAGGTCAATTATCTAACAATCATTACCTTTTGCCCTCATGGATATAAATAAAAAGCTAAGTTAATCTCATTTCAAGATTTGTTGGCCACTTACAGATTTACTCTCCAACCCAATGAACTCTGCCCATCCAAGTCCTGGCAGGAAATCACCGCCACATTTTTCGTCTCATAAATGAGAAAGCTAATTTGCAAAAGAGAAAAAAATTCAGAAAAAAAAAAATGTTCAAACTGGAATTGTACACAATATGTCATCAGCTGATCATCACTAATCATACCACTGACAATAAATAGACAAACTGTCCTAGTATGAGTTCTGTAATCAGATATAAAAGTTATAGATTTTAAACAGCTGTTTCAGTCTTCAGGTTCACCATTAGGTAGTTCAGACAGGCTTGGAAAAAACCATCAGCTGAGGCAGAGCGGCATCTGGTGGTGACATGTGATATTGTCAAAGTAGCTGCCAATAGTAGCACATTTTACAACAGCTGTTCTTAAATACCAACATTTTTTTTAAACACAACACCAACAAGCTCTCAAGCTGAGCCTCAAGCTTATATTTAAAAAAGAAAGATTATAAAGGTAAATCTTAACTTCAGCTGACACAAAAACATCACCAGTTCACTACATAAAAGACTCCTATAGATTTTAACAAACCAGTGGAAGAAATACAAAAAATATAATTGCACACAACAAAAAACAATAGATACAATTATAAAAGTACAATTTATTTTCTGCAATTCTAATACTAAAATATCATTTAAAAAGAATCAGAATTCAGCAAATAAATATTCTGAATCCAATGTTTAGTGCATTTAAACACTTATACACAGAAGTGTATTGCTGAATGAGAAATGTGGACGGAGTAGGAGGGAGCACAAGTGTTATCTACAGGATGGACTCCTTTGTATGGCTGAATAATGACAAATATGTTTCACATCTGACAATGCATAGTGAAAAAACAAGACTTTCTGTGTATGCAGACGAAGAGAACTAAAATATTCTACTCAAGCATAAGTACAGTTATGTTAATACAATTTTACTCAAGTATATGAAATCTAGTCAAGTAAAACAAAAAACTGTTCTTCATTTGAAATTTACTTTAAGCTCTGAGAACTTACTTTTAACCCCAGGGAGTTAGGAGGACTGGGTTGAAAATAAGATCTAAAGGGAAGTGGATATGAATCTCAAAACAGGTTGATGATTTAAAC
Organism: Tautogolabrus adspersus; assembly: GCA_020745685.1. NCBI lineage: Eukaryota > Metazoa > Chordata > Actinopteri > Labriformes > Labridae > Tautogolabrus > Tautogolabrus adspersus. The sequence continues at coordinate 11,494,161 of CM036542.1, forward strand.
GAACATCTTTGTAACATTGATGTAATGCAACCGCAAATATTTGATTTAATGAGGAGCCATATATCTAGTTCTGCTCTCAACCGAAAAAAATATTCCCCAAGTACTGTGTCCATTTTTTGACCATTTCACTGTGAATTTGTTGTAAAGCTTGGGCAGTGGTCTTTCTTGCACTTGCAACTGAGCTCGTCGCTTCAATGTGACCATGGATGGATTATTTTAATGTTCTTTGAGTTCATCTTTGCCCAGGCTTTCAGCTATGTCTACATTTAAGTATGACTGATTGTCTTCTTTCTTTCTTGTTGTAATAGGATCCTGTGTTCCCCCCCAAAACAAGAAACTACATTAATGGAGGATGACAAAAACTGAACTTCTATTGAATTCATTTGTTTTTTTTTTTCAATTTTCAAATGTAAATGTATCAAAACCATGATCAAAACACAACCAACCCATATTGATAGCTTTAATGAGAGAACTAGCACTCTATTACAAAGCCCTGAAGTACACTGAAAAGTAAACTACCAAATAGATACCAGTGCTTCACATTGTCAACTTCGAATAATTAGAAGATTCCCCTTAGCCCCTTGCCTTTATTAATTTATTTCCATTTTCCAGGTTATTTTTTGTTGTTATTGTCCTTGTCTTTTCTGCTCTATTCTCTCAAGATCCTGCTGTCTGTAATGCCATATATTGTTCTCCACCTTAGTCAGGTGGTAGATTAATTGTTCTACTCAGTAATGGACGCCATGAAAAATGTAGTACTGTACAATACCATGACAAGAAGGCCTGTCCAAGTTAAAACCTTTTTTAAATTGCTGAAAAAAGTAGGCCCTACACGAAAAAGCTATTCAATTAACGTGAGGAATACTTTTACACCTATATTGGCTGCTATTTACAACACAACAACATGGAAAAGAAATATGACCTCGACCCCTAAATAAATTCAACACTTGAACAAAGGATATCACAAAAATCTCTCGAAAAATGTGTGGAAGTAAAATGTGTGTAAACTCAAAGACTTCAAATAGACGAGTTGGTCTGCAAAAAATTAGGTTCACACCAGCTAAATACGTTTAAATCTATTTTTATAATCTGAGAGAGAGAAAAAAAATTCAACAACCGACTACCCAGTTTGTCACTGCTTTCATCACACATAATGCTCTGTATAGTTTTAGTCAGAGAGATAGATTAATAGCTCTAGTTTTAGTCAGTAGGGGTCAGAAGAGACTCGTTCATCGAATTGGTTATTTGACGTTAGCTTAAAAAGTTGTTAGCAAGAAACAGTAGCGTACTTACACATTCAGCTGAAACACGGTAACTGGGTAAACATCTTGAAGTCTTCTTCCAGGACACCTGAAGAATGTAAGTCCACATTGTCTGGTGTTTTACCCTTTGTTTGTTCGGACACGTCTTGAGAAAATATTAAATTCATGTTCCACAATTGTTAAATTAATGTTTGCTGTTAATTCACCTACCTTAGTTAGCTGGGTGCTAACAAGAGCACACAATTAGCTAGCCAACGGTCGTTGATGGTTACCATTGGAAACCGAATATTTCAGTCATTTCATTGTTCATTTATTTGTTGTTGGCAAAATATATCAATGTGAACTTAGTAAAAGGGAGACAATGGTCTTGGCGACTTATCAACAGTGAGACAACCAAAGGCAGAGACTGTTAAGCATTAAAACGTGACTTTTTGGTTTAAATTAAAGGGGATCATTTGTTGTGGAAGTTAACTAAATAACGCTAACTTATGGCGCCGAAGTTCTTCCTCGCTGATCGATTTAAGTGCTGCAGCTTCTGTGCAAGTGCAACACTGCCACTAATGGAAAGAAGGCAGACAACGTAGATTACGTAGGGGCCAATATAAACACAGAATATAAAGCAGGGCTTCAGCCTTTGAAATATGGATTTGTGTAAGAATTGCCATGAAGGATCACAATCTCAGGTTAGGAATCTAGACTACTTCTATTTTTAATTATTTTCTTCTTCTTTTTTTACGTTCAATTTGTCCTGGGGTTTGGCAATGGAAAATACAACCGGATGCGCTAATAAATTAAAACAAGCCTGCTATAGGTCTACTTGATCTTATCCACGATTAAATCTCAATTCTGAGATAATGAGGCAATTCATTTCTAAAAGATTTGATGCCTCAAAAGATAGATTAGGCCTATCCTAAATGTTATTTCACCAGTTCCTTCTGGGGTAATATTAAAGTTGGCTATGTTCTGTGAACACAGTCAGTGTTTATGCTATTTTGTGACTATATATTTTGTTTTTCATAAAAAATATGACAATTTTGCTGTCATATCTACAAATCAGTGAATGTGTCCCTCTCAGCTCTGGGCTTAATGAGGCAGGTAGAGCTAGCAATAAAGAAGATGATGTTGAAGGCAAAGACTACAGCTTATGAGGTTTGTCAGACAGGCACTGCAACATTGTTCAGCTGTCCGTGTCTCTTTTGGCTTGACACTGGAACCCAAATTGCTCTACATGGTCATTTAATTAAATTAGGGTAGACCTACTTTCCACCTTTGATGATGTAGAAATCTTGTGCCACTATTGGCAAGAGGAGTGAAAGCAGAGAACTGAGGGTGGCGCCAAAGAGCCTTATTAAATACTCAGGACAAATGGGACAGTGTTTGATTTGTAATTCATTACCACTTGTAAAATTATTTATACAGCCACTTTTTATATATTATTATTATGATTATTATTATAATTAATTGAACAAATCCACAGCACTTTATGTTCTTACAGATAAGTCTTGCATTCAGTGACCTTGATGTAGCCCTTATATGCATTTGGATTTAAATATTGTCAACATTTTTAAAAGAATACACGGCTTCTGTTGGAGTCACACATGTAAACAGTTGTTTTAATGCCTTACCAAAAAGTTCAAACTGCACCTATGACCCTGTGTGTCCTGTAGATGGGGACAGTGTCACCTTCTGAAAGAAACACCCATCATGAAGTGTTTTGTTGAAGGATAAAGATAATCACTCTCACAACTGCAACAATATCTGAAGGAAAACATTTTCAAATGTTTTTATTTAAAGTTTTTAGTTAGCCTATTTATGAGGAGGAATAATAAGTATGCCTACACTTTAACGAAAACATTAGATTTTATAGTTTTTAAACATAAAAAACACCTTTGAAATTGAAATAGTGAACTTTAATATGTGCTCTAAGGGAATCATCTTTTTTATATTTGTTAGCATTTTTACTAAATAATCAGTCCATCATGTGTATTTCTCAATCATACTCCATACAAACACAAACTTATCAGACTGAAATGGATAACTTTTTGACTTTTCACATCAGGAAACAGCAGGTGGATCTTATAAAGGTACTGATTGATCTTTCCAGCAGCTATTTTACAACATTTTGAATGTAATTATTTTATTAGTACCACCTGCATGATTCGCCATGGACCAACACCTATGCTGCTACTGCTTTCTCTCACATATTTAAGATTGTTTAGAAGCTTCTATTAATTGAATTAATGTTGGATGCATTATATAGGCTTAGATTAGATGTGTTAATAAAACCGTTTTCAGATGCCATTTTTTGCACGAGACTTGCTTTGTTTTATGGCTGCCAGAACCACCAGAGACACTCCTCCTGGACTGTTATAATACAAATAGCATCAGATAAACAGATTATTTATGATTCATTTTTAATGAATCATTGAGTTTAGACTGCATAACTGAGAAAATATGGAAACACAGGATTTCCAGATATCTTTAATGTCTTACAACTGATCTAAATGATTTTCATTTAGCATCAGTTGTGCTTTATGTGTTTTATAAACTTGTGAAACAAGATAGCTTGTTTTGGGATCAAGAGCAGCTAAACGAAATATATTAGACTAAATGAGAGCAAACTCAAAGATGTTGAGAGTGAAAATCTTGAGACATGTTTGAAAAAGTGAGAGAGAGAGATGTAGCTTTGAGGTTTGTCAGTGTGAAGCAGTTGCTCAGAGAGGAGTCTAGTCTAGTGGATGGAGGAGGACGGGTGGAAGGAGGGGAGCTCTGAGGATAAATGCGCTCTTTCATTTCAAAGTGAGAGAAACCCGTTACTGGAGGCACATATTTACATGAATAGAAGCTCACTGGAAACTACCGTTTTTTAGTGTTTAGTGAGAGTAAAGTAGTGGCGAGGACCATGGATAACAAGCAGAGCAGCTCATAACAAAGTTTTGGCTTGATGAGCGGAGGAGTTTGATCTTCAGAGACGCGCTCCGGAGTCAGCAGGGATAAAGCGCAGTGCCGACTGACTGTTTGGGAAGGTGTTGCGCATTAGTAATGGTTTAATGACTCTGAACTGCGGCCTCTTGTTTGATGGGACAGGTGCAGGATTTTCACGGCCAAAACAAGGGTCGCTGAGGGGTCAATTTGTTTCAGTTTTTTTCTGTATCCGAAAACCTTTTCATGCGAAGATATACACATTTTAACGGTGGTGTCATCCAAATATATTCTACAGGGAGTTTAAGAAGCAGAGAAAAGGAAGAGGTTTTAATTTAGCTCCGGACTTCTTTTGTGAATGACCTAACCTGAGCCCCCACACGCACAGCAGACATGCCCCTGCAGCACCGTTTGCCCGGATTTTACGCAGCTCTTGAGGAGAAAAAGAGCTGAAGAAGCGCGCATGTTTGTTCGTGTGGTGGGACGCCGATTCACTGCATTTTCGACAAACTAGGGGAGACCACTGTGTAAACGAAAAAAAAGAAAATTGGGAAAATAAACTTGCGTCTTCAAAAATGGAGCTGTGTAAATACCTGCTGTGCCTGCAGTTCATCTTCCTTCTTAAAGGTAAGAACTATTTTAGTTTGTTTTATGTAGGTATTAAACTTCAAATGTTTTTTTCCACTTAAAATAAGATAGGGTATTGATTTTTAGCTTAATCAGAGAGGAACTTATTCCACCATTATTCCATCAACTTTGAGGAACTATATTATGTCAACCTCTTGTTCATGATTGATGCCTTTTCACTGCCCAGTTGCTCCCCTGTCCTCCAGAACTGTCTAACTCTATGACATGGTCTTTAACCTCCCCTACTTTTGCACTTTAACAGACAACACATGTGAATAATTGTGTCATGCTTGCCTCCCTGAGGCCCAGAGATCTTTGTTCTGTGTGACAGTAACTGGCTGACCATGAAAACATTCCTAACGTGGTTGTGTGCAGGAGAGTCGAGAAGCACACGCATTAAAACATATGGCCACACTCCATTTGCCAAACAGATCAAAGGTATAGGAAGTTGTGCATGAGTCCAACAAAGTAATGGTTCCTCGTTCAAAGTCGGATAATCCTGTAAATCTATCCGTTTTGTGAGAACTGAGGACATATTTCATTCTTGTTGGAAGCCTTCAGCTCTGCCAGAAGATGTCTGGAGCAATCAGAGATATTTGCTGATGTATCCTCTGCCAAAAGGTTACTGGTTCATCTCCTCTTACAGCTGACTCCTCCTGACCCTGGCAGCAAAGTAACCCGACCTCAACGGCCATATCAGCCACTTTCATCGCTTGGACTACATGTCTACAGTTCCCCTAATAAGGCGTCTGTGCCATGTGCATTTATTCTATGAAGCATGAACATCAGCCAACCTCCTCACTCGTGTTCACTGTTGCAGTGCGGCCTCACACACCTCATTGAGCCATTCATGCCAACCTCAAAGAAACCGGAGAAAAAGACCATTGTTGTCTGCGTAAACTAAGTGTTTACACAACTGATAAGCAGCAGTATAACTGCTACAATATAGCACATAGCTGTGACGCATAATGATATCAATAGGTTGAGGTATTATGTTGTGCAAGGCATGTAAAAGTTGTGCCTGCTCTCTGAAGTTAATGTTTAGATTTTCATGCTGGCATTTGTGCCACATTTTAAAAAGTTGACTGCAAGATGATTATCCATGCTGCCAGTTTCCATGTAAAATGCTTCTAATCTAGAAGCTGGACATTAAGTCACTCTTACCACACATACACAGACCTATTTACACATGCCACCAGCCAAATTATGCCTGTGGTTATAGGGTTTATATATTTCATTTTCTGTTTAAATTGAGCGTATACATATTTCACCACTGTGTAACCTTTTATTTCATTTGTACTCTAACTTATGTTTAAGAGTTCTTGCATGTGTGTGTGCTGCCTTGTTCATGGGTTATACATAAGCATGTAGAGTGAGTATGTGTGTAATGTTAATGGCTTCAGCAGAGTTCCCTTAATGCGGCCAGCAGGCACCCTGTGTCTGTTACACTCTGTTATGCTTTACTGAGATGTCAAATACAGGTGTGTCTGTGAGTGTATGTTTGACTCAGTTCCACAGGTCATTCATAAATTTACACCATTATTCTCCCTGCTATCTTCTTCTGTTATTTCACTCTCCCATCATTCGCTCACTTTCATTCCTACTCCCACTCGTCTTCCACCCCCATTTCCCACGAGAGGGTGACAGAGATGAGAACAGAGCATGATGGAGATAATGGATAGAAAAGCTGTGAAAGTGGGTGAGATGAGATGGAGGGGGGCGATGTTTGGGAAACATGAGTCGGTTAAATGAAGATGATAGAAACAGAAAGTCCAGCAGATAACTCAAGTGCAGTTTGCAGAGGTGCTACAAGTGAGGGATGTAAATTAAAGAGACAAAAACCGAAAAAAAGAGTGAAACTCACATTTATCAACATCTTACATCAATGCAGACTTCTGTAAGTGCTGGCATGTTTCTATAGTATAGTGTCAAGTTCAGTTTCCAAACAATCACAACTATACACATTCAGCAGCAGTAACGCCTAGAGCTGACCGTGTGGTTGAGGGAATCTGGACCCAGTTTGGCTTCATAAATGTTTGCCACTAGTTGTCATGGTAATGGGTGGTCAGACAGGCTGTGGTACGGTGTCGTATATAAACCCCAAATGAAAATGGAACCAGAGGAGGGAGGACAGGACAGGGAAAACAGGGAATGATGGTACTGTTTGAGGGGTTGGGCAAGGAGAGGGGGTCTTGTGGTAGAGTTACAGTGTGTTTATATGTGTATGTTATAGGAGAGGGGGTAAAAGAAAGGAGCAATTTATGGTTTATGAGAGAATGAGTGAAATAGGAGAATGATATCAATGAAATAAGTAGCAAGGCTTGTTATCAGAGGCTTGGTTTGTTTTGGAAAGACATTTGGAATCAACTGGGGGATGTTTCCACAAGAAAAGATCACGCACGTTTAACTACGCTGTGTATAAGAGGGCTCGGAGAGAACAACAGAGTAACTTGTTGCAACAAGACTAGATTGAAAGGTTTTGGGTTTATACATTTTGATATGAAAATGATCAAATTGAAGGTTTTGCACTAAGGAATGACTTTATCCTTGCCTACGCATATTCCCATTAGTGAAGTATATAAAACAGCTGTGTGGAATCACATGGCCGAGTCCCATGAAAATCCCTTGGTGGCTTGAACATTTAAATATTGGAAGCTCGCATAGATCTGCAGGATGAGCAGAAACATGCTTTAGAGTCTGCAGCTGAATATTGTGCAGCTCTACCTAGACACAGCAGTTGAGTTAAATGCTAATGCTGGCATGCACAATGACAATGCCATTATGCTAATGCTATAAGAAGGTATACTGATTAGTTTGTTTGAATGTCTGCATGGTAACGTATGCTAATATCCACCAATTTTGCAATTCTATTAGACAAACTCTTTGCACATGACTAGTGTTTTTATAAAAATGTAAGGGATTGCTGAAGTTATTGCAGCACTTCTAAAGTGGAACTAAATTCATTGCATTTGCCAATTGTTGAGAATTCTTGAATCCACAAATGTGAAACTCATGATGACAAAAAGCCCCCCCCCCCCGGGACCATAAATCTAGTGCCGTACCATTGAGTAGAGAACTGCAAACTTTGGTTGGTTGTCGGCTGTTCAGGAAAAGTCAGATGACCACCAAAATCATCAAGAGAGATCTTTTTTTGGAGCATTGAAGTCAGTACAAGATTTCCTGACAAAGCATGCAATATTTTTCGAGATACCAAAATGGTCAAACAAATGTCAGTGGCATAATGCTATTACAACCAACGACAACATTGTAGCTACAGATGTCCAGTGCGTAAATCTGGGCACAAGAAAAAGAAGAAACTCTAAGAATGCAATTATATTACAGAATGAAAACATCTGTTGTTAAGAGAAAATGGAAAAAGCTACAGTATGTGAGAAAGGCAGAAGCAGAGATGGAAGTGAAACAGTGGACAGATCTAGTTTCTCTCTCAAAACCAAGTGGAATCCCCCTCTGATTGGCCTGGCCAAAGTCAGTGTGTATCAGTGTGTATTTGTTGGAAAGTATCTCTCTACAAGTGCAGGAGTAGTTGGTGCGTAATCACAGCACCAGTGTTCTGGTCTTGTTCCAGGTCTTGGACTACTTTTCTTGTAATTTCAGCAGTACAGTACAGTAAAGTTGCTGTAGATGCCTCTGGATGCTGCTTAATTACATGTCAAGTCAAATCTATCTTTAACAGAACACATCCAACACACCCTGCTTTCAGGGATACAAATAACATACAGTTGATACACAAGAGGGACATGTTAAATACCAACTGTCAAGAGTGGCATACTTGTTATGAAACTGAACTGAAAATACGACATCATGATACTCTTTAATTTGAGTGGAATTGTGAATCCTAGCGAAATACCGAGGAGAGTTTATTTCCTGTTGTGCTCTGACAACATCAGCACTTGGACTGAAGCCATAGACTGCTTTTAAGAAATCAACTCAGCCACCATTATATCACCTTTGTTCATGAACTGCAGTTTGAAGCCTTGAGTTTGGCATTGTGGCTGTTGCCGTCTTGTTGTTTTTTTTGGAGGCAAAAATGCCCAAGCTTTTAATTGATTAACATGTGTTAAGTGATCAAAGTGTCAAAATTATGCAGTTTAGGCAAATCATTAATGAGGTAATTAACAGGGCTGTTTCTCACATATTGTATTGTATTTGCTGTAATAGCTGACCAGAGCTGTTTATGTATTACCTGTAAGAGTAGAAAAACTCTTAGAGCTTGTGAAATCTAGCATGCCGTCATTGATGAATCTTTGGTTGGGAAGCTGTTTGGGGGAAAAAAGGGTTTCTTACAGGAACTTCTCATAACTACAGTAGCAGTCTACTCTGCAAGAAAGGCCCATCAAACATTTGAACAACCTTTGGATGCATTGCCTAGAATTTCACCACAGACTAAATCCACAGGATTAACTCAAGATATTTAGGTAATTCCCTGACTTTCCATTTGGCACCATCAGCAGGTCAAATTTTGTAATTATCCAATACTGGCTTTGAAATTCACAATAGCCACCAATATACTTCATGGTATTTGCTAGTAAGAAGATATTATCTTCCTAAGAAGTAAAGACTGAGTTAGTATACAAGCTGTTACACCGGTTACACCTACTTAAACAACCAAAACATCAACATGTTAGTTTTGTCATTTTGAGAATGTAAGCTAACTTAGCATTCAGGTCAAAGCAAGAGCCAAGAGTAAGGCAGAAGACTCTTAGTCTAATGGCCCATTAAAAGTGAATATATTTTCAGTTAAAAAAAGAATGAAAATAAAACGAATATTGTTAGTTTGTTTTGTATGTCTAGTGTACATGTATGTGTTTCTCCAAAAAAAATGTTAAATTGAATAGCCTTTATAAACTTAAAGTAACCTAAGACAACATCAGGCACCCTGATAGGAAAACTTTAGAAGAGTTTAGCTGCTCATTTGATTTTATATTTCATAACTGTTTTCAAAAAACGTAATATTCTTCGGTGTACCAAAATTAAAATACTTTAATTTGCCTGTGTGAAAACCTGGAAGTGTTTCCAAGGTTTTGTAAATCCTAAATTCCTAGTGTTTTTAATCTTTTTTAAATATTGCATTCAGTTTATATTCTAGTCAGGTGTGTATTAACACATGTAGAAATATATTTAGACTGTCCCTTCAGACTGTAAAACAAACAGTTTGCCAGTTGGAATATGTTTTCATGCTTCTGTTTACACCTTAATTCTAACAGCTCATTGAACTGTCTGACTACCATCTTGTTTCCTTATTTCTTCTCTGTGTGTATGAAGGGCAGGCTTGTGTGTCATAACAGGGGGCTTACTATACTGCATAGTTTTTCTAACCCACACCCTTCCCTGCCTTGCCTCTTCTCTCCCCTCTCCTTTCCCGCTTTCCCCTCAGACTGAACTCCCTTTTTTCCGGAGGTTGTCGCTGGTCAATCTATTTATCCATCTTTTTCAGCACCCCCCCAACCCTCCCCCAATTCCCCTCTCCTAAGGCCAAGAGGGAAAATAATAATCTGACTCTGCACTCTAGATTTACAGTTGTGTACACAGTTTGCTGCTCCATGTTTGAATGTAATTTACTCGTAAAACAAACAAACTATTAGTAAATACTGTTTATATCAACCCGTTTTTTAATCTTTTTTGATAACTTTGCACATTTGATTAGTTGCAGCGAGCTGTTTGGAAGACTGATATTACTCTCATATCTTCATTATGAATATGGAGTTACTAAAAGGTAGTTCAGCAGCTAATCATGTTTATTTATGAATTACTTGAAGTACTGGTGAGCAGACTGTGTTACTTTAAAGGTTAGAAGTGAAGTACATTTTTATATTGGAGTTTATTTCTGAAGATATATCTGCAATTTTAGACTGTGAACGGGATCACTGAATCTTCACAGTTAAACTTCAGTCAGTTAAACTTCAGGGATATCAATCCATCTGTTAAGGAGGCACAAGTGAATGTGAATCAATTCCACCTGCTTTGGTGCAAATGAAAGTGATAGTAGGTGCAACGGAGAGGCAAAAGCAAGACAGCCCCCAAAAAGGAAATGGTTTTGCATGTGGTGGCCACAGACAATTGCTCTCTCTTCATCCTTCCTGACTGACTCTTCTCTATTTTTGGGTTCTGTTAGTGCCCTTGTCACAACTGATAGCATAAGGCTGTACCTGCAGCCCAATCAGATTGCAAAGGTAGTCCAGGTCCTGCAGGGTGGCCCCACCAAACATGCGTTTGCAAGAAGGTTTAATTTTGTCTCGCAGCAATCTCAAGAGTATGGAGAGACCATTAGACAGGCAGTTACACGAGAAGTTCTGGAGCGGTATCTGCTCCTCTGTGCGAGGAGGAACAGCAGAAACACTGACAGAGCACCACAAAATGACTTCCAGCAGGTCACTGGTGTGCATGTTTCTGACCAATTTGTCAGAAACAGACTCCATGAGGGTAGCATGATCCTCTAGTGGGACCTGTGCTCACCAGAGAACACCAGAATTGGCAGGTCCACCATTGGCTCCATGTTCTCTTCACAGACGAGAGCAGGTTCACACTGAGCACATGTGACAGGCCTGAAAGAGTCTGGAGATGCCATGGTAAACGTTATGCAGCCTGTAACATCATCCAGGATGACATGTTTGGCAATGAGTCAGTAATGGTCTGGGGAGGCATATCCTTGGAGGGTCGCATAGACCTCCATAGCCAATGGTCCCCGACTACTGTTAGGTACAGGGATAAAGTCCTCAGAGTGATTGTTAGACCTAACACTGGTGCAGTGGGCCCTGGGTGCTCAGTCCCATGCCCTTAGAGTGTGTCCAGTTTCTGGTTGACGAAGGCATTGATGCCATTCACTGGCCCTCTCATTCCCATGACCTTAATCCAATTGAGCATCTATGGGACGTAGTGTATCCATGCATCTGACACCGCCAAGTACCACCAAAGACTATCCAGGAGCTCACTGATGTCCTGATCCATGTCTGGGAGGAGATCCCCCAGTACACCATCCTGATATGATGACTCATCAGGAGCATGCCCAGACGTTGACAGGGGAGTGCATACAGGCATGTGTAGACCATACACACTACTGAGTAACATATGAGAGGCTGTGATAAAAGTCACACAAGTTGGACCAGCCTGTGATTTCAAACTGTGAATTTTTCACATTTTTGATGTGATGTTGAATCTAGCCCTCTATGGGTTGATGATTTTGGTTTCCATGGACCGTTGTTACATCATTTTGTTCTCAACAAATTATACTATGTACGCCGGTAAAGATTTTCAAATCAAATAATTCCTTCATCAAAATCTGATGAGTGAAGTGCTTCCTTAATTCTCATTTTTTAGCAGTGTATAATAAAATGGTAAATGGACTTGAGCTTGTATAGGTTTTCTAGTCTTCTGACTACTCAAAGCGTGTTGACACCGCAGGTCACACGTACACATACACAAACTGATGGCAGAGGCTGCTATGTAAAGTGTCCTTCGGTATAAACCAATCCTCCCATTCATACACATTCATACTGTATGCCACAGATATTTGAGAGTCGACTGACTCTACCACTGAGCCACAGGTCGGGGTTGCTGTGTCCTTACCTTAGATTAATTCATCATAGCCTCTGATTTGTTGTTTGAGTCATATGTGACCAAGGAAGAACAACGTTTCTTTATAATGGAGCTAATAAGTTGGGGAGCACACTCAAGTTCTTCCAACTAGATCCATCTAGCAATTATCAAACCCTCATATTTCAGCATCTTTTGACACAGCCAGGATAAACGTTTCCTCCTGTTAGCAACCTTTATGCTGGTTTTAGTATTATTAAACCAACAGCATGACTGAATATGAGAAAAGTATCAATAAAGTATCTAAGAAAGCAAATATGCATAAGTAGCCTTCCTTATACATACAGTTTCCCACATTTTTTAAGTTGCTTTGAGGTTGGAAAACTCATCCTGTTACACACTGATTGACATAACCACATTTACAGTATATTCTGTATTAGCTTGCTGCAACTCTTTAACTAAAATGTGTTGATATTAAGTGAAATATTTGAGCCAAATAAATGTTTTAGATATCTTATTGACAGTTTTTAAACTTTTCCTCAAACCTCACTGTTGTGTTTAGTATGAGTATGCCATGACTGGGGTTCAAGGGGTTTAGGGAATGCAAGTGAAACAAGTGAATGTGAAAACTGTATTTGTTTTAACTGTAATCATCTTTTCTGTTGTGTATTTCAGAGTTGTGTCAGTGTTTCAACATAGATGTAAAGCATCCACGCATCTTCACGGGTCCTGAGGACGCACTGTTTGGTTTTTCTGTTTTACAGCATGAAGCTGACGGCGAGAAATCGTAAGTGTGTGTTGAAAGACAAAGAAAGAGCGACAGTTATTAAACACCTTCCAATGAAAGGATTAACAAGGACTTTGACTGTGTCGTTCTGTTGAAGGATGCTGGTCGGTGCTCCTTGGGATGGGCCACCCAACAACAGGAAGGGAGATGTGTACAAATGCATTGTGGGAGAGGAGAAGAACTCGAGCTGCAGTAAAGTCAATTTAGGTGAGAAAAACAAATACCCCCCCCCCCCCCCAAAAAAAAAACTCTCCTAAAAAATTTGTTTATGTTAAGCAAACTGTCCTTTTCATCTACCTCAGGTGAGACTGCTCTCCAGAACGTTTCTAAAAACCTGAGGAATTCTCACCTGGGGATGACGCTCACTCCGGACTCACCTGACGGATTCCTGGTATGTGGTCTCAACACTGACAAACAAGACTTTCTGTTTTATTTTGCTACATCGTAGGGATTTCATGTGAGGCAGCCTGAGGGGATGTGGTGAGACCAGGTTGTGTTTGCTGGACAGAGTTTGAATGATTCAGCTCTGTTGGTGTGTTTTTATTTGAATTGAGATGTGACCATGTGTGGTTTATCCCGCACTTCCTGAATCCCTTTTAGGAGATTCATATGCTGAGAAACAAAGTTACACACAGTGTCTAATAACTTGCTTACAGAATCTAAATCCTTATTATTTATTTTCTCATGGATTATTTGGTACAGTTGATACAACAAGACCTGACCAAGTAAAATCTCAAGTCTGTTAAGTATACAGAAGCACATTATAAGTCAAGATTTAAGTCTTACAGATTTGATTAACAATTAATTAGATATATAACATTAAAACAGTGGTAATTGCTTAATTACTTTTAATGTGTGAGGACTGTGAGCTCCTTCAAAACACAACTCAAGTCTACTGTAAACAGTTTCTTCAGTGTTTACTATTTATGCTGACATGTTTCTCACCTCACGGCTTACCTTCAAGTGTAGTCATTTTTTGATTTTTTTTACCACTATAGTACACTTATTGTTGCTTCATTTTGTTTTTAGTTTAATTTTTGCGAGAGTGCAAGAGGTACAGTTTTGAGACTTTTGTTTTTGTTTACATGTCAAACTTTAAGTACGTTAAATCTCAGTTTTGAACTCTGATGGACACATGCTGCTGTAGCCCTTCTGTCCTGATTCTCTGGTTTGGGACTTCTAGCTTGCAGAGAAACAAATGTCTACCTGTGCCAGCCAGCAGCCGTGTGTGTTTGTGTGTTAGTTACTGTGTCTATGGAGCTTTATAATGATGTATTTATGTGTATGTATAAAGCAAGTGCTGTTGTGTGTTTTGGTGTCCACCAGGTTTTTTTTTTTTACTGCTGATTCGAGTGGGGAGTCGTGAACAGTTCGCGAACTCCATCCAGCTTAGCCTATTTTATTGTGTGTGTATTTGTGTGCGCCCTTGTGTGTTTATCCTTACCCTAGTGGTAAGGTCTAAAACAGGATCGGAATGCGTCTCCGGCCCTTTGTTAATGACAGACCTACCAAAAGCCATAGCACCTCTCATACTTTTTTTCTCCCTCTGCTCACTCATTCCTTTCTCTCTTCCCTCTCTCCAAGTCTTCTCGTTCTGCCTGTCTGTGTGTCTGAGGACAAACCATCCATAATGACAGGGCAAGAAAACCAGGATATTTCTCTTTCTCTCTTTCTTCCACTAGTTCACCCCACTTTTGCTCCCTCTTTTTTGTTTCTCTGCTTTCTGCTTTTTGTTTCTCTTTTATCCCCTCTCCCCCTTATTGCTCCCTTTTGATATAAAGCCAAATAAACAACATGCTTTGAAGACAGAAATATTTTTTATGTGATGCCCTGCCACCCCACACCCTCCCCCTACATTTAAAACAATCACATTTAAATTGCGTCTCTGGTCTGGTGCTCCAGCGCCTTGAAACCGCTCATGACAACAGGGACTGCCAACATGTCAACAATAGTCTCCTTCTCTCTCCGCCTTTCCCTTATTTTTCTATCCCCCAAACCACACTATTGTAGTTTTTCCACGAGTTACTCCCTCTCTTGACTTGTCTTCTTTGTGTTCCACGTCTGCTCTCATTTACTCTTGTTTTCTGTTTATTCAGGGGTCACTTATGCACATTTGTCTATTTGTTAAAACCCTTTGATAAATGCCAAAATACCTACATGACTGTGATTGAAACACAAACACATTTAAAACATTAACCACTGAAAATTGACTGTAGCTGCTCCTGAATTTGCTTGACCTTTAAGACAGATGTTGATGTGTTTCTTTGTGTGTTTTCCACAGGCATGTGCCCCTCTGTGGTCTCAGGAGTGCGGTACATCTATGTTCAGCACCGGCATCTGTGCCTCTGTCAGCGATGACCTAGAACCAAGAGAGACGATCGCTCCTACAGCGCAAAGTAACCACACATTTTCACAAACACACTGAGGCAGAGAAAAGCACTGCATAGGGCTGTTTTAGCTAACCAAATGTGTTAAAACTCCCACATGTGGCAGGGTGCTCTACATACATGGACATTGTGATCGTGCTGGATGGCTCAAACAGTATCTACCCCTGGTATGAGGTCCAGAACTTCCTCAGCAACATCCTCAGCAAGTTTCATATCAGCCCAGACCAGATGCAGGTGAAAAAAAATACTGAAGTTGTTGTGTATTTGCATTGCCTTTAAATATTATTTACATTAGTAATGGAAACTTGCGGGTTTGAATTTTTTCGCAAGTCTCCAAATCAAACCTCTGGAACCCCTTAGCTGTTGCCCAGAACAGTAAGACAAGCTTGGCCCCCTGAGTAAAAACATGCATAGAGTGACATGTATAAAGAACCAGTTTGGCAGATATGACCACAATAAATTGCTTTAGTAAAGTAAAGGGACATGAGCCGAGCTAGCTTGTGGAGGAATGGAAGTCAGAGAAATGTGTGCATATGGGGACATTATTCTGAGTATAACAACAAGAGGAGTGAGAGAAGGATTGGGTTTTGAAAATGGAGGGGGGGGTAAGGGGTAGCAGGCAACGTGAGGTGAAAAGGAAATACTTATGGTTTCTGAATGAATTCAAAATTCCCAGAGTGCACTGTTTGCTTAAAGAACAGGACTGGTACTTAAAATGATAGTTCCCCCTAGAAACAAGAGTCTGAGAAGAGATGTTTCTTTCCGCAACTATCTGCCAGCACAACCATGAACATGTGGCATTAATGAAATACTTCATACACAATGTTTGTGTGTGTGTGCGTGTCTCTGTGTGTGTGTGTGTGTGTGTGTGTGTGTGTACGTGTGTGTGCACTCAGGTTGGCATTCTGCAGTACGGCGAGGTAGCAGTCCATGAGTGGTCTCTGAAGGACTACCAGACCACACAGGAGGTGGTGGAGGCTGCCAAGAACATCAGCAGACAGGAGGGACGAGAGACTCGCACTGCATATGCCATCCACATGGCCTGGTAGGCCCATCAATCCCTGCATCAATCACTGATACGTCACTCTTGCTTGCTCATATGCTTTCTACTAAAATCATTCAAAATTTGTCTTACAAACTGGAAAACGTCTGCCTGTTAAAATATATCATTCTTATGGCTTTTCCCTATAATATGTAGTTGAAGTGACAATCAGGTCTATTTTCTTCTAGACTGTTTAAAAAAGCTGTCTTAGCCTCTTCCAGCTCACTGTTTTGGTTTTACGTCCTGAAACATGACATATTAGTTTTAGTTGACTTTCTTCGTTCTCATCAAACATATTTCCTGTTTGAAGCAGACGGGTGTTTATAGTGAAAAATCTCTAAACTATGATATGCTACTCGATCAACATCATCAAGCAGACAGAAAAGTTAGCAAATAGAACACAGTGTAGCACTGAGCAGGTAAAGTTGTTGGAATCCAAATTACAAGCTCAAAAGAAATGAAACATTTGTTAAAAACACATCTTAAAAATAATTGTTGCTTGTGTTTTCTGGATCAAAAATAGCAACTGTTTGTCATCACAGTTGCCATATCAACCTGCCGAAGTTGATAAATCACTAGGCACATTCAGACCAAACAGAAAAACAACACACCCACAGTCTTTATTTACTGTTTGCAAACTCACCATCAATAGAAGCGCAAAAAAGGGACAGCCAAGGGTTGTTATAGCAACAGCACAACAATAATAACAACAAGGAGGACGTAGTGGTCGGCGTGTGTTTATTGTGAATTGCAGGTTGCTTGTTTATCAAAAAAAGTTTAAAAGAAAACTGGAGACACCTCTGTCAGTCATTTTTCTTGAGTACATGATCATTTATGGTAAGCATGAGAACTAGCCAGTGTTGTGTTGGCTCAGGTGCTTCACCAATCTTGGTAAAGCCTTGACCACTCAACGTATAAAGCTTTCATATAACTATGATAGGATGCAAACACAAGAAGGCTGTTCCTAACTGTTGACAGACTGCAGCTACCCAAAACTAGACAAAAACAAAACTGCAGAGATTTATAAAAGTGTAATCCAGTAAGGCTGGTAATTCTTACATAATCTCATGTTCATAGAGTTTTTACATAAAGCATGTGCTGCTAGGGACGAGATACATAAGCCCTTCACACAGTGGGATTCAACAATGGCGTGACAAAGTTCCTCCATCAAGCCTTCAAACTTGCACATTGCCTCTGCAAAGGCTAAATATTGGTGTCCCAGTGTGTGATTTCATATTGTGTTATGGCGTTGTGGAAACCCACGAGGCATGACATGTAAACAAACAGCGGGAGCTCCACGTACACACACACTTCGGCATGCACACACACACAGCGCTTACAGTAAGTGCCCTGCAACGCCTCTGACTCCCATTGTTACGCCTCTGTTACTACCTCTAATGTAAGATCAGGGGCGGAACGACTTCTCCCCATCATTCCCCCTCTGTGAGTTAAACATTTCAGACGAGGCGTAACAGGGGCGTTAATTTCCCGCCTTGAACTGGCAATATGTAAGTGACAATGGATATCCAGAAATCCTGTCACAATTTGCTGTTTTTCTTTCAAATAGACTCTTTGAACTAAATCTTAGCAGCTTCCTCTTGACTTCTCTTTGTAGAAGTATCCTGAAGGTATTTAAGATGGTAACCCAAGTCTAAAGAAACAACCCTGTAGGTTAAGGGTCAGTGGCATAATGAAAACCTCTAAGTCTTAGAATATCTCGTTCTTTTTTGCTTTATTAAAGTCGTACTCCCATAGAGCACCACACCCAGACCTGATGTGTGGCCATGACTTCCATTTTTGGAATGTGTATCTTAGAGGGTTGTTTAACCTCGACACACACACACACAAGCGAAAGCACACGCACGCACACACACTCACAAGCAAACACATTCACACACAAAAATACAGGTAATTGGAGAGTTCCTGTTTTCTGGTACATTCAAAGGTAAAAGTTGGAGAAGTTTAGGGGGAAAATTTAGAAGGTAGTTGAAAAGCAGTGACTGGAAAATGGAGCCAGTAAAATAGTGTTACTGTGGCGTTAAAACACCACTGACTGGAAACCTAGACAGTACTACACACTTTCTTTTGCTGTTTACCTTCAGCTGTCTCTAATTTTCTCACCGTGTCAGATGTTTCAAACACTAATTAGACTCCTCAGCAGTCATGAAACTAAACACAGAAGCCTTCAGTAGGTTGCTACAGTGTAATGTTCTTACTATTGTACCACAGGATAAATTAATTAAACTAGTCATAATAAAAAAAAATTGGTGCAGGGATGTAATTGAGTATCAAAGGAAGGAAATATCGAAGAACAACAGCTTAGTTTGAGTGTGACTACTCTAACACAAACACACATACATACTGTACAGATGGAGAGATAGCAGCAATGGCACCAGGCAGGAAAGTGATGGGGTAGAAAAACAGCGAGATTAGCTGAGCTGGACTAGTCTGCTGCTGGCTCAGCACGGCTGCAGTTGCAGTACATACTGACCCAGCCTGGTCAGCCAAGTAGTGCTCCTGCAGCTGTAAAAATACTGAGACACTTACAGTACACACTGTGATGGACACCTACACACATATTAAGGACTAACTTTTCATGCTTTAGGAGTGGGACGAAATAATGATTCCGCAATATATCATCACCCTGACTTGTGTGATGCAGTTATTGAAAATCTGGGGCCAAATATTGATATTTAAATTTAAAATATGGCATTCTGAACAGATTTATCTGCCAATTTATTACTTCATGACGCCTTACAGTGGCGCGTATGACATGAATGATGTGTGAGTGAAAGTGGGCAAAAGTTAACTGGCCAAAGAAAAGGTTCACAGCGGGACAAAAGAGGAAGACGGAGCCGGATAATGTCAGACAACGTTGAAAATGAGTTAAAGGACAAAGTGTGATAAGAGGTGAAACTGACAGCAAATTGCATAAAAACATTGCATTATGATCGGTGTCTCGTCTTTAGCAGCTTAACCATGCAGCAGGTCATCTAACCCAAATTATATCTTAGATTTGCATACAAAAATTCCTACATTCCTACATGTTGTTGCTTGAGACAGATAGGAGGATTTTGAGGATTTTATTTTTGTGTGGGCAATCGGTGTACACTCACATAGAGCTGTTGATGTTTGACACCAGACTACTTGATGTTGACTGTTTAGCTCTAACAGAAACATTTTACAATAAACACAAGATACTTGTGACAAGTGAATGTTTGCTAATTGCTTTGTTACCAGAGCTAGTAGAAATAAACCTATCAATGGTATGTAATAAAGGAGAAACGCAGTAGTGCTATGAAAGTGTAGTAATGATTAGGATAAATGAGGACACTGGAAAAAATCCTGTTTTGATTCACATCCTGAAACATCACACATTGGATTTGTTGTCAAGAAAATTGACCACAGAACCACCTAAGGGCACAGTGAGCTAGGCTAGCTAACATTATCAGCTTATAAATATCAACAAAGAACTCGGCATTCAAAGACTTACTCACAGAAAATATGTGAGACCAACAACTAACGTGACGCAGCAAAATCATTGGGGGTGACGGTTGGCTTGGAGTTTGTTCTTGCAAGGACTAAATGATTAGGATTGTTTGTATTAAGTCTACAGATAAGAGCAACACGTCATTAAAGGAAGAATATGCGACTTCTTGACCCAGTAGATGTCGCCCTTGGAACTCTCCAATTACCTGTATTTTTGTGTTTGAACCAAAACAACTCGAGCTGCATTGTTGTGCTAGCAGGCTAATGGTAGTGCTCTTTAGTTTCCTTGTAGCTTCACATTGCATGTAAATGTACACTGAATGACCATGCTCTAAAAACGCTTACGGGAAATTCAAATAATCAGTGAGTACAGTATGTTATTCTTCTTTTCTGTAGTCCCTCAATTATTAAACAGCTTTTATACGCAGAGATGAGCCGGCTGGACGTCCAGTCCATGTAAACACGGTGTAGATGCGGCTCAGACAACATCACATACAGCGGGACTCAGGTGTCACACTCATTGTAGACAGTCATGACTCAGAGAGATATTTTCAGAGGATATACTTTATTTCTGCTATATTTATGTGTAACATGTCGCACATTCAGCCTTTAAGTTAGCTTTAAATGGGCTGAATCTATGGAGCGAATTTGTAAAATGATGTGCATACACAGATCTGTGCACAGATCCACACATATATGAATTGATCTGCAAATGTGTAGAACAGTTTGTAAATGTTTGAATAATTATTAATGGCTGAAAATGTAATTATTTTGTCTTTATTTCTGAAAATGCAAACAAGTCATCAGCTACAACTGAGGAAGGCTTCTTAATGGGCTGTCTTTTTACACCTGACTGTACGGGTCTTTTTTTTAATCTGTAGATCTGTGTACACATTTGTGGCAATGCTTACACATGTGTTGATCTGTTTGTGCTATGCTAAGCTAATAGCTGCTGCTTCATGGCAGTAGCTTCCTGATGACCTTACAGACAGAAGAGTAATGCTGAATAATTTAAAGAAATTAATACATCTTATTTCACAAACATCAAACTAAGTGTTTAAAGGACTTGCTCTCAGCTTTAGTAAATGTGTAAAGAAACTTTTAAAAAGAGAAAGAAACAGACTCAAATTCCTCCCACACAGAGGGTTATAAAGTGGCTTCGTACCCTCACAGTGTCAAGTTGACGTGTAAATGATAGTAATGGAGTAAACAGAGGACACTTAGAATAGATGACAGACTGATGCATGAACATCAAACAACCCTATACAATTGGATCAGCCTCTGATTTTTATGTTGCTCCACCCGTCTGAGACGCTCTCACTCACACACAAACACACAAAAGCACACTCACAAACCACTGCGCCGTGTCATTACCACACTGCTGTGACTCCATAAAATGTGTTGTAAATACAACCAGGCCTCCCAATTAGCATCCCTCACTTTCTCTCCTCTTTCATCTCCTCTTTCCTCTTTCTCATCTCTATTCCTCTTCACCTTCTTATTCTTCCTTCCCTCTTAACCTGTGTGTATTAGTCTTGTCTCGTCATGTTGTCATTACTCTTCCCCATTCTTATTTTTCCTCCCTCTTTTCTCTTTTTTCCCATCCTTTTTTTTTTTTCATTTTATACATCACGTAATTGCAATACCACATCAGTCTTAGTTGTAAAATTTGGCTCTATTTTATTGTCCTGTTAAATTTGAGCTCCTTTCTTTGTGTCGTCTTTTTTTCCAGCTCTGCTTTTTTCTTACTATTTTTTTTAGACTCAATATTTACCTATCTGCCATTTTCCTTTTCTCTCTCCCCTGCATTTAACCTATCTTTTTTCGTTACCCTCTCCTCTCTGCTCCCTCCTGTTTTCTGCTCCCCTCTCCCTCTCTGAACCCCATGTAATTTGCAGTCTGCATAGGGGAAATGGTTGTTTTTAACTCTGAGTTTCTTGCGGCTGACCACGATGTTATATTTAGACAAGGGCTGGAGTTAGGCCTGAAAATGACTGAGTTCGCTAGCAGTGACTGCTATCCCCAGTTCACCACGTTTGTGTGAGTGTGTGTGTGTGTGTGTGTGTGTGTGTGTGTGTGTGTGTGTGTGTGTGTGTGTGTGTATGTGTTGGTCTGAGGCTTACCGACCCTATTCAACGCTTGAAGCAGGTCCCACTGAAAACAGGTTTCCTGCAGACAAACAGGGTGCGGCTTGAGTCCATTTGTGTGTCATTTAGGTTTCTTCTCTGTATCATTGCACAACCGGATGGGAATGCACAGATGCGGTTGTTGAGTGCGATGACAAATGCTAGCTGCATGCAATGACCAATTTGAGTCAACTGTCAGCTAGTGTATGTGTGTAATGTATGATTAATTTAGTTCTAGAAAGGGCCAGTTGGGATTTAGACCATTTATATCCATTCTATTGCTGTTTCAGTGGCTACTTGTTTTCTAATAGAAGCTCTTTAAAGTGGTTTTCTTTTATAGGAAGAGTTTATTTGAGATTTTGGGAAACCATGTGGCTACTATTCCAATATTCTCCCTCACTTTCAGGCTCTTAAAGTTCTTGTTTTTCACTTCTCTTCTCCTTTTCTTTCTTTCTTTTTTTCCTCTTAAAGTCCAGGATCATACTATACGATCAACTTGTTTCATATTTTATCATTCAGGAGGATGTTTCAGCAAACTTAGCGTGAAGTTTCATATCTCAGTGTCTTCTCTTTCTCTTCCTAGCACGGAGGCTTTCAGTGCTGAGCGCGGAGCAAGGGATGGTGCCACCAAAGTAATGATTGTAGTGACAGACGGAGAGTCACATGACGGGGAGGAGCTACCGGACGCTCTCGTGGAGTGCGAGAACAGGAACATCACAAGATACGCCATTGCTGTGAGTACATCTACATCAAGAAACTAGTTTGAAATGACTTTTTTTAATGGTCTTAGGATGAACTAAGTTTTGATTCAGGAGATTTTTTCTACCATGAAAAGAGGGAAATTATTTTAAGAGACGAACAAGTAACCAGCCCACATTATTAGTTGGGTGTGTAGAGCATCCCTGACATTCCTCACACATTGTGGTGTAGTGACCAACTGAACCCTCAAGCAACCACACAATACCACCACCACTCCCCCAAAAATAACATCTCCAAATTACAAAATGAACCCCTTGGGTGCACTAAAATAGCCTAGTGGGAACAAACACTCTTCCTTTCCCCAGGGAAAGCCCCACCTAACCCCCCTGACACACACACACTGAGTGGTGGTTTTGGTGGCAGAGGGGCAGACGGACTCTGGTGGTAGTACTGGTTGCAGACCCCTCCCCTCCCAACAAGAATAGCTGGGGAACATCCAGACTCCACTGAAACCTCAAAGGAAAAGAGCATGTCCCCTCATGGAGAAGGAGGAGTGGCACAATGCCACCATACTGTACAAATATGTGTACACCATGTACATCTGATGCACCTTGTATTTTATGGATCAGATACAAGTCTCCACTTAGTAATAAATCAGATTTGTTAGTCCTGATTTTTAGAATCATTATGAAAATCATAAGTTGGTGCTGGTAAAAATCTGTTCCAAAGATTCCTAAGGGGTTTATTTGTTAGTGTCTTCCTGACTCTGTCTCACTAAAGTCAGTTATCCTGGTAAATTCAGTGATTTCTGTCTTTGAATAATTGTTTCAGAAGACTGACAAAAGATAACCCTGATGTAATAACGTGTTGGTCCTCATGCTACAAGTATTAGTGGAGTTTAAACTCTTCTTCTTCTTCTCTCTCAGGCAGTTAAAGTTTAAAAGCGTCACACTTCTATAAATGTATAGCTAAATTCTATGTGGGAAGTTTGAGAAAATGAGTTGTCATTTTGTAATTTGTGCAAACGTATCCCCTTAAAAGAGCTGAAAAAGAGTGCAAACAGGGAGAGGATATTGGCCTGAAAACCAGAAATTGTGTTAAAATGGGTTGTTATGGTTATTTCACTGTGAGCTCTTTAAATTGCAACTCTACCTGACATGTGCAAAAGGTTATACTATGTCAACATAAGAATAATTACAGAGAAGGAAACGGAAAGTCAGGGACAGACAGTCAATGTTTCAGTAGAGCAGATTTCTCTTGGAGCCTTGAATGCAAAAGAAAAAAGATGGAAAAATAATAATACATTTTATTTATATGGAACTTTTTTAATTTACTCAAAGGCACGTCACAGAGTCACATTAATACAAAGCAAAAAGACAAAAACTTTCAAACAGCAGTTTTTTGGGGTTTTAGCTTTTTTAGCTTTTGTTTTTCTGGCGTGTTTCCTGGATCGTTTAGAGCGATGACAGGTGAGTACTCCTTGTAACAGCAGTCATGTTTTGGTGTCGCTCTCTGAGCCGCTGCCTGTCTGTTTGTGTTCAGTGAAAATGTCTCACAGGGGAGCACAGAGCCTTCAAAACAAGACCGTGCTCACTACAGACTGTGTTTTATACATTAAGGCAGGCCAGGGGCTGAGAGTGTGTGTTTTTAGGGGAAGTTTATGCTCAGCTATGGATATATGGAAACATGTATTCTGACTGAATTTCCCCCCAGGATTAATATAGTATTTCTGAATCACATTTTGTTTCAAAAAATCCCTTAAATCTTGAAATGTGATTTATATTTTGAGGGTCTTTATTCTTCTCTTTCTCTGCTCATGATTTTATTTAAGCTGGACACATTTGGCAGCCTGAGTGGAATTTCTCAGCCTCTATGAATTCTTAATGTACATATTTCTACGTGGTCTGTCTTCATGTTACACACTACACCCCTCTCACTCCCCCTGCCCTTTGAAAACAGAGGATTTCCTTAGTTTGCTTGGCAGCTGGAGTCACAGGGGGAGATTCTTGGGTTTGGTTTCTCTTATGGAATTTTCTCATTTGTACTTCAGGCAGTAAGCCATAGACCACTGCTGCTACAGTCTATCTCCTGCATCAGTCTTCTCTTCACCTCTCTGCGAGGCCTGCACCCCTCATTTACAAACCTCTGGTAGCTAACATTTCATCCGCTTTTGAGCTTTCCAGTCAATTTGTTGCTTTTTAGGTTATTACTTGTAAATGACACAGGCCATGAAGTGTGTTTGTTTTTATTTCAAACACACTTCAGTTAAATCCTGAAGTTCAAGGTAATGTAAGGATGAGAGTATGACGTGGTGCTGTTGGCCCTCTCTTCTATTCCCTCAGACTGCTGTGATATCTCTCTTCAGACTTTCATGAAGACAACGTGTGTGATGTGTGATGCCCTGAAATCAGAGGCACCTGACTTAACTAGAAATATAATTGTGCTCAAACATGCCAAATAGTTTGTTTGTGCTCTCTGTCTTTCTCTCTCTCAAACACTTTCTCTGCTTCTAGTGTAACCCTCAGTGTTTTATTAAGCCTGCATTATCTACTTATTCGTTTCATGTTTTTTCCCCCTCTCTCTCTTTCTCTCACGCTGCGCTCCAGGTTTTGGGTCATTACATCCGCCGGCAGCAGGATCCTGAGACGTTCATTAGCGAGATCAAGTATATCGCCAGCGACCCGGACGACAAATACTTTTTCAATGTGACCGATGAGGCTGCGCTCAATGACATCGTGGATGCTCTGGGAGATCGCATCTTCACTCTGGAAGGTTTGTGATGCAGAAGAAAGAGTCAGTGGATGAATGAAAGTTGCACTGCTTTTTAAAAAAAAAAGAAGGAAAGCAGCAATGATACAGTTCTTTGAATGCAAACATTAAAAAAGACACTTGAAGTATCTCTAAAGCCAGCAGAAGATGAATGAAAGACACGCATGTGAGATGGAATTGAAGAAATAACTTTTAAAGGGTTGAAGAAAGTAAAAGAAGTTTGAGTCCATGTGAGAAAATAAACAGTAAACCTGCCGAGAAAGCAAGAAAGGAGAGGAAGGTAGAGGGAGTGTACGGCTATCACAATAGTCTCAGGAACAGGAGAGGAAGGCTGATGAAATGTGATGATCCCCTTTAAAATGTTTAGGGTAATCAAAAAGGAAGAGACAGGGGGAGAGGAAAGGGTGAGGCAAGTCGGCCATTTGTGGTCCTCAGGGTAAGTAAGGGTGCCTCTGATGCCATCTAGGTCAGATCCTGAGATGGAGAGGAAGGATGGGAGGAGATAGGTGCAGAAAAACATGCCTGACATTACGTTCTGTCTCCGCCTGTAGGCACGCTGGGCTACAACCAGAGCTCGTTCCACATGGAGATGTCCCAGATTGGCTTCTCCACACACACACTGGACGTAAGTTCCTGTTTGTCTCTGTGTAAAGTGTCTGTTTACCTGGGCATCCTATCCATGCCTCTCTCTGTTCTTCAGGATGGCATTTTGTTTGGGATGGTGGGCGCCTACGACTGGGACGGTGGTGTGCTGAAGGAAGGGATCAACGGACGCATCATACCGCCAAGAGAGGCGTTTGAAAGCGAGTTTCCACTGGAGCTGAAAAATCATGCTGCTTATTTAGGTACCGGCAAATATTAAACACTAAATGGATCATATTAGTAGTTTTTGCATGTTGCTACATAACTATGACAGATTATTGTGTTAGTGTTAAGATGCTGTGAAACATTTTCTACCAGGGTGGAATATTCATGTGTTTGTTGGAAGCTTAGACACATGAAACAGAAAACTGGCTTCACAGTCTGAATTACCGTTATAGAAGGAACAAATGCAAAATGACTTCTGAGCCCAAAATCATCCCAAACAATAAACCGAATCATACTTTGGTCTTTAAAATATCAAGAAAAAGGGACAGTCCCTTTTTAAATCTCCTAAATGGCAGAACTTCATCTGAAAATGTCTAATTTTGTCACAAACCTTAGGACGTTCTTTTTGTTAACACATACAAGAAAGCTGCCAATCAGTGGACTTATGGCCCACTGGGACCAGTTTACCACTTTAAAAATCAAACGTCCGCTAGCCCAGTTTGATGTAATAAAAGCTGCAGAATGTTTGTGATCCTTTCCAATCGTCCCCTTTTTGATTACTAAAAAAAATAAGTCTGATTTCATACTATAACTTATGAATGAACCTCTGCTGTGGAGTTAACTCTCAAATCACATATGTCAGAGATTTCTATCAGCATGTTGTAAACAGACTGACCACATTTTTAACTGTATAAACATGCAAACTGAGGCAACCACTAACAAGAACATGAGGCTGAGAAACTTTGACTGAACTCAGTTCAGGTTGAAAATACGATAGTCACTAACAGCAGTGCAATCCAAATGGGTTTGTGGTCATTTAAAATATTTAAAAACAGCCGTTTGACTCTTGAACTGTTAATTGGAGGACACAAATTATTTGCAGTTTCACATGATGTGTACCTATGTGTGTTTTCAGGTTACACAGTGTCTTCTGTAATAGTTGGAGACTGGAAGAGGCTGTATGTGGCTGGGGCTCCTCGATTCAAACACAAAGGCAAAGTGATCCTATTTGAGCTCAGTGATGAGGGAGATGTCAACATTGTACAGGCACTCAATGGAGAACAGGTAAAGCTCTACTCATGAGTCACCTCAGTTTCTATTTATTGCAGCAGGGTAGAGCAAGAATCTAATTTTACCAGAGATTAAAGCAAGGGCTCCACCTGCTGGCAGTCATCTGACAGAGCATGTTTCTGTGTGTAGATTGGGTCTTACTATGGCAGTGAGGTGTGTGGGCTGGATATCGACCAGGATGGCATCACTGATGTCCTTCTAGTCGCTGCTCCAATGTTCCTCGGCTCAGGAAACAAGGAGGCCGGCAGAGTCTACATTTATACTCTCAGTGGGGTAAGACAGCACTAACACTGATCATTTTCCTCCTTATGGATTATTATGCAACCACTCAGAGAAAATACAGCATTTATTCAGTTCTTGTTAAATTTTCTTATCATTAATCTCAAAACCTGACATACAAATTGGGCTTTCCCCCTTTAAATGTTCAGTCTTCTTTCCTTGTCCTTTTTGTGTCCTAGGAGGAGGTGTTTGTCTCCAATGGTACCCTGAAGTCTGAGGAAAAGTCCCAGGATGCCAGGTTTGGTTACGCACTTGCGGCCGCTCCAGACCTTAACCATGACGGCTTCACTGACCTGCTAGTGGGAGCCCCACTGGAGGATGAACACAGGGGGGCCCTCTATGTCTACCATGGCAATGGCATATACGTCATCCACAATTATAAGCAGGTACTTGTCATTTTCCTGATATAACATTTCTTCTTTTTTTAAGAATTCAGTCAAGCTGATTTGGTGTTTTTTTTTTTTTTTGTCTTTTTCTCTCATCATCTCAGCGTATTGCTGGGTCATCGATCTCCCCCTCCCTGCAGTATTTTGGCCGCAGTATAAGCGCTCGGTTGGACTTGGAT
Source organism: Tautogolabrus adspersus (assembly GCA_020745685.1). Lineage (NCBI taxonomy): Eukaryota > Metazoa > Chordata > Actinopteri > Labriformes > Labridae > Tautogolabrus > Tautogolabrus adspersus. The sequence goes on from CM036542.1 coordinate 11,522,544, forward strand.
GGAGATGAGCTGATAGACTTGGCAGTTGGAGCACTGGGGAGTGCGGTGCTACTCAGGTGTGTAGAGTAATGTTTGGAGAAAAGGGAAGGGCACTTCAAGAACATGTTTTATCTTATACCCTCGAGCACGGGGGGATAATGAAGCTCAAAAACACATTAAAGCTCCTGTGATCAGCAAAGAGACGTAATGCTTTGTCAACAGGGGGGGGCCCTGTTGACAAAGCATTACGTCTCTTTGCTGATCTTGCCCTGGACATGTGTAGGTAGTGTTTTCTGACAAAAAACTCTCCTCCTACTTCAGTTTAACGGTCAAATGCATCCCTCACTGTGAATATGTGCTGTGGATAATGTACTAAAAGGTTGTTTCAGTGTACTGTGTATCTATCTGACCCCTCCCCCCATGATTCAGTTAATGTTACTAAGAAATGGTTAATCTTCCTTTTGTAGGTCATAAAGAGGCATCTATATTAATTTCAGCGTGTTTCATAACCAATGAAAACTCCTCACAGCAACCTTAAATGCATTGCCTTAAATCAACTAATAACCTCAGTAACCCTAACCCACAAAGAATTCCTCTCTCTATGTAGATTCACATCCACTACGTGTTTCTACATGTCTGTGGTGTCACATGGCTGACAAATAAACCCTGTTTCATCATGCCCTGTCTCTCCTCTGTGCAGCTCTCGAAGCATCGTCCAGATCAATGTGAGTCTGTCCTTTGAGCCGCACTCCATCAACGTCATCCAGAAAACATGCCAGAGGGGAGGCAGAGAGTCCGCCTGTCTCAATGCCACCGCCTGCTTCACAACTGTCTCCCGTTCCCCTGGACCACACAGCAACAGCTTTGGTATAACACTTTATTTGTACACTCTTCCTCTCTAATGCTTCTAAGAGGGACTGAGTGTGTTGTGAATTGGCCAGGCACACAAATAACTGGAGTGGGAATTTTCCAACACTCACCATCTGTCCCAATTACCTGCTCTCTCCTCAGATCTGTGGGTCTCGGCCACGCTTGACGACAGGAAGTTGTCTGCTCGTGCGCTTTTTGACGACAGCTCCCACAGACAGACGCAGCTGGCGGTCCCGGTCCACACAGGAAAAACTGTCTGCCACAAACTGCCCTTCCACGTCTATGTGAGGGTTCCTAAATTCATGTTTACTATTGTTCAAACACAAACACACTCAATTTTCTTATCACAAGCATTGTTTTCCGTCTTTGTTGTAGGATACAGCTGATTACATCCGTCCAATTAGCTTCTCCCTGCGCTTCAAGATCAACAATACAGAGAGTGGGCCAGTGCTGGATGAAGGTTGGCCAACCACTGTCAAGAAAACAGTAAGCGGCACATTTACTGACGGCTTTCTTAAGCCCCCTTCAGGCAGCCTGAAAACTTCTAGAATGTTTCTGAACAGCCTGCCTAATTTTTCCTGTTATCCCCTTTCACACATGGTCCTCGACACGGGAGATTTTTGCTGTTCAAAAGCTTTCTAGAAAGAGGGGGGCCTCAGGAGAATGGAAAGGGATACTGCTAAAGTGTAATGTTCACAACAAATCCAATATGGCAGACGAAGAAACAGAGTCCAGAACTATGATGACAGTTTTTGCCTTAATATCAATGCTACATGTAGAGAAGATAGGAATACGAAGCAGCTTCATTACGTGCACAAAGATCCTACCAGTTTCCTCACCGTTCACGTAATATTGATGTCATTAACTCCGCCCACTCTCTCGATGTACCTTTTCCTGAATAATACCTGCTGCATTCACACATCAGCTCAGCTTCTTGCAGACATTTTACTAGGGGGCTGGCAGGAAAAAGTCTGGGTAAAGTGAGGGTGAATAATTTGCCCGTTAGTTTTTGCAGCTCACCCCCAAAACTTCTGGACATGTTCAAAGATGCAGTGCATGTATGAAAGGGCTTTACTGAGGCACATTATCTTCCTCTTCTCCATAAATCATGCTTTCCTATCCACTTGTACCTCTTCAGATACAGTTCTTCAAAGACTGTGGGGAGGACGATGTGTGCACCACTGACCTGGTGCTGCAGGCTCATATGGACATCTCAGGGACAAGGTACAGATTTGAGATATTTTCTCTATTCTCTTCTCTTTCCAGGAGTTTGCAATGATCAGCCAGCTACCCAGTTTTGAGTGAGTTCTCATTGTGTTTCCTCCACAGACAGAAGCCTTATGTGATTCGCAGCCCTCGTAGGCGTCTGGCGGTGGAGGTGCAGCTTCAGAACAGACTGGAGAACGCCTACAACACAAGCCTGACGCTGCACTACTCACGCAACCTGCACTTCTCCAGCCTCAGCATTAGGGTAAATCACTCCAAAAATCAACTTCCAAATGCATCAGTAAGCACACAATTCCATAAATATTTATCTAATACATGTAGATTTATGTCTAAAAACTCACTTTCTTCTCCTGTAGGAGGATGCCCACTTTAAGATCGAGTGTACATCACTCGGTGCCAACAGCCACTCGTGTAACGTGAGCTATCCAGTTTTCCGCTCCCAGTCAAAAGTACGTCCACGCTGAAGGAACAACCATCACTCCCCCACTCATACTTCACTTCCTCCAGGTGTCATGTGTCACTTCAGCAGCCTCCTCTCTTTTATGTTTGCAGGTTAACTTCATGCTGGAGTTTGAGTTCAGCTGCACATCTCTGCACAGTCGAGTGCAGATGAAGCTTCACGCTGCCAGGTAGCTCACTAAAAGCACAAATACGGTCTATAGTATTAAGCATGAGGTTTTTCAAGAGATTAAAGCTGCTTATTTATGTTTCTTTCTGGTTCTCCTACAGTGACAGTATAGAGAGAGAGAACACTTTGGGGGACAACAGTGTTCAGCTGCAGAGTTTTGTCCAGTATGAACCAGACATGTTTGTTAGCAGGTATGTTTGATTAGGATGCTCTACCTTAAATCAAATATTCAAACTAAAAAAAAAACATTTCTTGGTAATTGTCATGTGTTTGCTTTCTGTTTTTTCTGTGCAGTGACTCTAATTTGAACCGATATGAGGTCCACCCTACTCGGACGGTGTCAGAGGCAATTGGACCAGAGTTTTATACGCACCTCAGGGTATTAAACAATGGCATGTTAATGCTTCACGTTAGTAGATTCATAATTTGTCTACAAAACAGAGTAAATTAGCGCATGTTTTTGTGTGTGTTTGTAGCTGCAGAACCTCGGCTGTTACTCTGTGAGTAATCTGGAGCTCAGGCTGCATCTGCCCTCTGTGGCAGCCGGAGACCGCGTCTTTATGACTGTCACTGATGTCTTTTCATATAACGTGAGTAGAGCTGCTGCTTGTCTGTCTCTCTCTTTTAGATCATGTCTGACATATTTAACGTTCCCCCCCCCCCCCCCCCCCCCCCCCACACACACACACACACACACAGGCCACAGGGGTGAACTGCAGTGTGCTGAGTGATCTTGCCCAGCTGAAGGCCAGACAGAGAGACGTGCGCTCGCTTCATCCTGAAGACATGATGCAGAATGACGTACTGGTGAGGCCCCCTGGTGACACAGCAGCTGCTGAACACTGTGCAGCATCACATAACACACTAACATGCTGTTTGTTTGTGTGTGAAGAACTGCAGCAGGTCATGGTGCACTGAGGTGGTGTGTGAAGTCCAACAGCTTCTGAGAGGGCAATCTGCTATTATTCGTGTCAGCCGCAGAGTTCATGATGATTTTTTCAGAAAAGTGAGTTCTACATGCCCAGATGAGCTCATATTTTTCTGTCCTGTGACACAAACATCAGTCATCACCCCTGTCTCTTTTTGTAGGCCAAATATAAGTCAGTGAGGATAATAGGTGCCTATCGCCTCGCAGCTCAGGAGACGAGCCTCATCACTTTGGGCACAGGAACAGTCTGGAGGGAGGTAAGATGACTGACACAGTAAAGCAACTCACTCCTGTATTTTGGGTTGTTCTAAGATTAAAAAGTGTCAAGCCTATCAGAGACAGCATAAAAAAAAAGTGAAGAATGACTTCTTTTTAAGACTTGTATATGGTTAGGAAGCAGACCATGTTTAGAATTATGCTAGTTGCCAGTAAAAAAAAAAACATTAAAACAAAAAAGGTCATCAAGGTCCAACACTATTAGCGGATTGGTTGTGATGCATGAAATCTTTTAAATTGAAAAAAATTTGCATTCACTTTTTGCTGTTGTCAGAATGTATATTGAGTTTATTAATGGAGCAGACTTTAGGGTAGGAGCATCAGTGTTATTGTAGTTCCTCTGGTTCTCTACTACATGGACTATTGTGCTTTTATGTTTGTTCTTAAAACAATGTTTTTTTTTGTTTTTAAGAAAAAGGTCCACTGTACGTCGCTCTGTACCAGCTGATATTTGAAATTGAAATTGAACGACACTAAAACTAAATAAAGAAGTCTGTGCTGTGATTTTGAGCTGCAGAAATTGTAGTATTTTTATTCTTTACCATCTTCTTTCATGTTTCCTTCTGTAGACTGTACTGGAGGTGCTAAAGGGCAGAGCTATTCCCATCTCACTGTGGATTTTAATTGGTAGCATCATCGGAGGTTTGCTGCTACTGGCCCTTATCATTTTCATACTATGGAAGGTACTTTGGTGACACATTCACCACAATAATTCTACAGGATAATGGATGTGTTTTGGACAGACCAATCAATCTCTCTTTTTTTTTCTTACCAGCTGGGATTCTTTGCACGCAAACAGAGAGGAGAGGATGAGAACCATGAGGATTGAGCCCAATTTTTGCTGCCATGACAAGTCAGTTGTCTTGATGACTACCACATGAGCTGAGTCTGTCTATTACCGGGCACAGAGATAGTCCTGGGACTGGACTCGATACACAGACGCAACAGGGACCTCCAGGACCAAAGAGAGAATCATGAGGGTCCAACAGAAATGCACTACCCGCTAATTCCAGGGTCGGGAGCACTTATGTAAATAATCTTGTTCTATTTTTAAAGAAATCCCAAAGTGTATTAAACCACAATTCTTCTATTTAATATGCAGACATCTTTATGGTTTCTCATTTCATATGATCAATTTGTCCTGTGTTTGTCTTACAGTTTTGTGTTTGTTCTTTAATAAAACAAAATTTGAAAGAAGTTTTGCTGCGCTCAGTTTATTCATTCGCTGAAACAAGCAGTAAAAAGCAGAAAATAACAATACATTTAGATTTTATTTCACTCCAAACTGAAACAATTCAGACATAGAAACTATTTTAAAATCACACTGACAAAAGCACATGTGACTCAGCTTGCTGCTGTGGCAGTGGAGCTAACGTAGGACTCAAGAAGAAAGATGGTTTCATCTACCTGGTTCTCTGCTGAATCTAACCTGCAGGGGGAAAGAAAAGCAGTGAGAAAACTAACACAGACTAAAGATGTGATTCAATAATGTCAACAATACTAAAGGAATTGTAATTCTATTATTATCTCCCTCCTACTTGTTGATATGGAGCCGCAGAGACGCCAATTGTTGCTTTTCAGATGCAGTGATCATCTCCTCCACCTCTGTCAGCTGTTCGGGCTCAGCCCCGCTGGCCTGAAGAGATGCCAGAATGGCCTCGATTCTCTGAGACTTTTCCAACAGACGCCTGTGGACCAAGCAGAAATCCAATCAACTAAATGAGGCATTGTGTGTGTGTCAGAATAAAACGTTTGAAGTCGTTTGTTACAGTATCACACGGACAACGTGTGCACACAGTTTTGATGAACTCACTTGCTGTCTTTGGTCTCAAACAGACGGCGCTCCATGAGGTTTGCTACTGTCTGCACACAGAAAAATGTTCAGAGATCAGACATTACTGAGCGCAAACGGGACATAAAGTAATACAGATATCTTTGTTGTAGTCCTCTTCTAGCCGGAGCTGTGACACTTTGGTTATTATTTTACCTTGTAGCAGTTCTGAAGCAGCATTCTTGCAGTAGGGAGCTGGTTGACGGTATAAAGATAGAAGGTACGAGAGGGAGCATAGTCAGGGGTCTTAGGGATTTCCTGAGAATGAAAAACAAAACACATCATGACTGTTCAGAGAGAGTGAGTAGGTGGATTACAAAACAGAAACTGGAGCTGCTCCCTGAAATGTTTTGAGCCAAATCCTCTCAGTGTGCCCATTCAAACTGTCAATATGCCAGGGATACTGCAAAATGGTCACTTTTATAATGTTCTTCCTTCACCATTGACCATGAACAGGCTGTAATAAAAGACTGGGCTACTCTGCAGTACTTGTAGAGTTTTAGAAATACCTCATTCACTAAGTGCATCTAAGAAAATGTGTGCCAAATAATTTTCTAAGTAGGTTTTTGGATCAGATCTTTTTGGATTACTCCCACTCTCCAGGAAGTCTCATGTTGGTACACTAACAGAATTGGCTTGAAGAGAGACATGAAGCCTGCCATGTATACTGCACTTCATCATTTTTTCCTCATTGCAATCAGATAAGGTGTTTAAAAATAAGGTGTCTAAATATGGTAATGTCTCAATAAGAAAAGATCAATACAAAGAGAGAAATAGTTTTAGAATGTACCTGTAGCTGCACCAGGTTCTCTGAGAGCAGCGTGTAGAGCATGTCTTTAGCTTCTTTAGCTGGAATCATAGCAAAATCCTCCACCTGTTTCTGCTCCAGGTGACGTTTCCTTAGCAACAGGCGGAAGATGCGTGCAGATCTGGAACCAAATCTGATGATGACGAAAATAAAGATGGATTTATTTGACAATACAGAACATCAAGCACACATATTAAAAAAAAGATACTGGCCTACCTCTCCTGCACAACTGACTCAATTGTGGCCCGAGCCAGATTGGCCAGTGCTCTGTGCAGATCTGAGAATTAGTTAAGAAAAGCATATACAGTACACCTCTGTTCTCATGAATTCAATAGCACATCCTTAAAATAAAGGATACTGACAACGTACATCCCGCCTCCACTTTCTCCAGCCTTCCCCACAAACTCCATCTAGGAAAAGCAAAGATGACGTTGATTTAGGGAAATATTGTAGGTAGAAACTAATACTCATAAATGTGACAGGTGTCTTCCTAAGGTCTTACCGGGTCATCAACCAGTAGTGTGAGGTACTGGTCTAGGATGGGTCTGGCAATGCTGTAACTACTGGGGAGGGATCTGAAGATCTCATTGGCTGAGAGGGGCTTTGTGCAGGTGGCTGTGGGCGAGGTCGTCACCTCGCTCATCCTCAGCATCGTCCTCACTATCTCACTGCTCATCTGTGTTATTTACATAAAAACATTTGGAAAGACAATTTCTATTATCCAATGAATCATATTACTAATTGGCTGTATGATTTCTCTTCTATCAGATAAACTGACAAGCCGATATATCGGATCTGTTTATTCCTGGTCATAATTATTTTTTAGACATTTTTGTTCTTTACTCTAAATAAATCGCGACAGAGCGTTTTGAGCGAATTTGTTCTCAGCTATAGTTTCAGACTTATTGTACTTCACTGCATTCATACCAACATGTACTTGTTATTGTGAAAAATCCACAATTTGAAAAAAGGGGAATGTGTATTTGATTCCTTTCCGATGGATCAGAGATTGATATCACTCTGAACAGCAAACAAGAGTCTATAGCTGGCAGCCTGTCAGTTCACCCAAACACCAACAATGCAGCTGGAACAGCTAGTCTCACTCTGAAGGTAACAGATTCCACAGGTACTTTCAAAGTTAACAAATTAACAAGCCATATCTTGTTTAACCCTAATAACAACTGTTGGTGTATGTTTTGGCCCCCTTCCCGTCTTTTCATCACTCTAGCATTGCCAGGCAAGGCAAACAATTGACAGGATATAAATTGTTCATTATTGAGCTTTAAATGTGCTGATGAAAGGATTTTGTTATTTTTGCACGGACCCATGTAAGCTGTCTACCTCTTTCCTCCAATATTCTTATTTAACACTTAAAAAAGGGGGGATTGGTGTAAAAAATGAATTTCTTGAAATAACATATTTTAAGCATCCATTTGGAAACCAGACCTGGCCCAGTTTGTTGGCTACAGCACTGATGATGGCCTGGTCTCTGAAGTGGAGGTGGAACCTCTCAAAATTCACCTGCCAGTAAATCCCCTCATCACCATGCGTCTGAGCACAGAAGAGGAAGACACAAAGATAGAGGGGTGAAAGGTCACACAAAAGTTAAACAATGTTATATGAAAGAACAGGGACAGGAGGAGAGGTTAATGCATTTTTAAATTTGAAGCAAACGTGTTTAAAAACATTTTTCCAAACACCCACCTCTGTATCCATTCTAGCCTTCTTTGCGTTCCTTTGGTCCTCTCCATCCTCGCTGGAGAGTTGCCGTTTGCCTCTCCCTGTGAGTGTCACATGAGGAACCTTGTAACAGTCGGGGAAGCTCTCTGCTGAGGGCGGAGCTGTACTGACAGGGACAGCAGGAGTACCCGGTGTAGCTGAAGTAGTACTTTTTGTTTTTCCTGCTGCTGCCATTGGAGGGCAGCGCTGAAGAAAATGGGTCTCCACCAATTTGGAGAAAGCAGAAGACACTTCACTGTAATCCATACTGTGACCATCTGTAAGAAAGACAAAGAGAAAATGGATGTTTTAATAGAGCGCACACTCACAGCTGCAGGAGACATAGACGCATTTCTACAGTCTTTGAATAGCAACATCTTTAGGTTACTGACCCTCCATGTTCTGGGTTAGGCGGTCGGCCACTGTCTTAACCGTGCTGCTCATGGTCATGTCCCCCCTCTGGAGTAACTCCTCTATGATTAGCTCTCCGGTGTCACCATACAGGGTTTTGGCGGTGTAGATGTAACGCGGGTATCGTAGAATTCTCAGGATGTGATCACTGCTGGTCAGATACTCTGTGGGGCTCCCAGGTCCTTTACGGCCTGAACTGAACACACAGACCCCGTGCTGCACAAGCACACACAGGGACTTCTTTACCTACAGTGGCAGAGAAATTGAGCAGAGAAGATACACTTAATTAACACGCACAACAAAAATGGATCACTATTCAAATCAATCTTATCAAAAATGATTACTGATAATAGTAGGAACTTATAAGCATGCATCGTTCTACTCTTATTACTCCAATAAGCTTCAAGAAAAAGGAATTTCAGATGTATAATTTTCCTCACATAAAAGAATTGTATTTCTACCAGCTTTGAACTATCATATAAAAAACAACCATGATAAAGTCCATTTTTATTACATTTTAATTCTCCCTCACATTGCTTTACTTATTAAACATGATATACGATGTATGCTAATATCTACATGGTGTGAAGTAGAAACAGTCACAGCCTGAACAGTATAGGTAGGAGTTGTACCAGGTCAAGAGAGATGCCAGTCTCATGAATGAGGGTTCTCAAATTCTGTGCTCCACTTCGGAGAAGATGCGTTCCCACTTTTTCCACCAGTTCTCCAAAGTGCTCCCGCAACAGAAGACCACACAGACGAACCTCCTGGGCAGTCATCTGAACAGGCAAGAAATCAATGAATATCAAACTGTCCTTGTGCTTTTAACATAGAGTATTGACTGTAGGTTTAGTTTTATTGTCTGACCTTTTCAGAACACCTGTTTCTAATCAAACACTAATTAAAAGCATTAAAGAGCCTAAAGCTTGCCAACTGAAGCGACAGTTCTTGTGGGAGGCATGTATTTGCAAAAATAGAATTGTCATAATATCTGTAATAAGACTGTTGTTCAAGGAAATATTTGTCTGTTACACAATGTGTGAAAATGTTGGAGGATGACTACTGTTGCTACTGTATGTGCAAAACACAGGTTGCTACGTGTTCCTGAAAATATCATCAAATGAGGGATTTTTTTAACCACACTGTAGGAGCTTTTCACAGCATTTTTCATGTGTGAATAACATTAAAACATACTTTGATTTGGACCTTTAATTGGCTTGCTGTTTTTATGTGTTTAAGCTCTTCTTTAAAGCATAAGCCATGTTACAGATTTGTTGGAATAAAAAAATGCTTCGCTACAGAATTGCACTGCCCAAAGCTTACCAATGTAAGAAAATAGTTCCCAACATTACTAAGTGGTGCTTGTGTAGAAAGGCACGCCCTATCAAACCTTTTCTCTTTAGTTGTATTTTATTATTTTGGATTACTTTGCTGAAATGTGAATTTCACAGCATTTCTTCTGTTCGGTAGTGACGTCAGTTCTTGTAATACATGGTGACAAAGGCCACACAAATGTGAGTTTAGGTTTAGGCACACATGAATACAGAGTGGCACATTTAAGCATTTCAATTAAACATAGTTTGACTTGTTTGTAATAAAACGTAAAATGTTAAGCCTTCTGACAGAAAATCTACTGGTCAACGACGGCTGACCAGAAAGGTGAAACACTTTGCATGCGAGAAAATTATAAACTTCTACAGCCGAACAGCATGTCAAGGTAAATATCTACTACTTTCCTCTTTAACAGACCTTGCTGGACAGGGAGAATCCTTCCTTTTAAGCCCAAAGATTGACGTCAAAACCATAGACTGTAAATAATATCTAAACCCATGCAGCTTCTCGTTGTCAACACATGAGCACTTCCGGTCTCCGGCTTTGCTCGCCTGGATTTGCTCGGCGTAGCCGCGGTGCATGCCGGGCTGGAGGCGGACAGCTGTCTTCAGTTTGTGGAGGACCGACGTCAGTGTTTGTGCTGCTCTGGGGAAGATGGCGGAGGCTGCGGCTGTTCCACCGCATCGGTTTTTCTGTCACTGTTGTAAGGGCGAAGTGAACCCAAAACTCCCGGTAAGGCAGACGTATTTATTTCGTTATCTATCGCTCTGCTCTGTAAACGATGTGCGGTTGACAGGTCAGCGTTTCTGTACAGTGCCGTTTGTTTCGCTCGCCTGCTACAGCTAAACACCAGCTAGCCAGCTAGTAGTTAGCGGCGTTTGTTGTTGTTAACTCACTTAATAAACTCGTGACACTCGTAAATGTCTTCGTTAAACCCAGATGTAAAAATTCCTACATGGACAGGTCTGATGAGATTCGCATGTTTAAGCCAGTGTGTTTGACTGTGCTTGACGTCTTGCTTTGACAGCTTGGGGATTTGTGTTTTGCTCAAATCAACACTAATAGCCGAGAGAAGAGGATCTCTGCTGTCAACTTGTGATTTAATTTCATGGACAACATTAACATTGGTTGTCCCACATTAACATATTTTTAGTTTCAGTTTTTGCTTCTAAAAAAAACATCCCCGTTGCCAGGACAAATTTGGGGAATTCTGTGGCACATAAACACATCGTTTTTGGTTTCAGTTTTAAAGTCCTAAGTGAGAGTACGCGATCTTGACCAATAACTTGCTAGACCTCAGCATTCATTTACCAGACAGCGTCGTGTTTTCACTATTTACACACGTCTACGACTTTATTAGATATACCAAGCCAAACCTAATCCAGTTGTATACAAAAGCCCAATAGCTGGTCATGAATTCATTGAGGTTAAATGTTGGTGTCCTTAAAGATATCTTGATTCAACTCATTAGTGACTTTGGAAGAGGTTGTCATTTCTATGCTCAAATGTTAAATATGTTTTAGTCCCAGCACCCCAGATGTGACTCTTTACTTATCTTTATGGTAGTTTTTGATATTAAAATAAATACATTAAGGTTAGAATATTTGGATTCACTGAAGACGTTCTCTTGTAATATCCACACGTTAAATTCATTTTAATAAAATAGTTACTAGCATTTTCACTTTATTTTTTAAATATATATTTGGTTACATTTGTTGTTGAATTTATCATTCAACAAGCGGTTTGTCCATTAAATGAAACTGTTGTTGTTAGATGAATTGACAATAAAACAAGATTTATTCACGATAAACTTTGTCATGATTAAATACAAGAATAAGAAAACTACTTATTTTAAATATAAACTGAGTGAAGCATTTTTTATATTGGGTATGTGTCCAGCAGTCATTTTGCCAGTCAGTCAGTCCACCAAATTAGTTGTTGTCAGCTTATTTTTATGATATGGTTCAGGGTAATTCCAGCCTGCGTTGTCACGATCTCGAAACTGGCCTGCTTGTCTGAGACACACTCAGTCCTGTGGCATGTCTTCACTGAGCCAACTGTCTGCAACACCCCTGGCTTTATCACCCCACACTACTAGAGTATGTCCTCAAGACCACCTCTCAGTCATGTGTCCATTTTTATAAAGCTCAATAGGAAAATTACACGACAACTCACATAAGCAGAATTTTTTAAATGCAGTTTTTCTCAACCAATTTTGACGATGACCCCTGGTTTTAGACCCCCAATTCAGTGACCTTCTTTTCCCCAAAAAAACCCATTAATCTCTTACAACCCTCTGTGTTTCTTGAATGACCCCACTTGAACCCTGTTCCATTGAGAAAATCTAGCTCTCACTGAGGAGCCAACATTTGATCCAGCTGTACAAACTGGCCGTCGTTTCTTCCTCATTCTGTCGGGTGGTTTCTAAAACACCGCGCATAGTAGGTGTGGTTGGCAGACCAGCTTTACCTCCTGGGCTGCATTCATACATCACACAACACAGACTTCCATAAATATGACCTTATTAGTATAAAATAATGATATTAACCTTGCTAAGAGAAACTGAAAACGTCTTGTCAGCAGTCGGCATCATTTTGTCTTTGATATATTTTTATGATTGAACTCAAGGGCTGGGCAAGAACATAGATGATGTATTCCAGATATCAACCAGTTTAACATTCAGTGTGCTGTATAAGGATTCACCCCGCTTGAACCCTTCAGTATGTTGTCATGCTAGATCTGTGTGTTATGATGAGTTTTCTTGGGGGTTGTGTGTAAATGGCAGATAAAAAACACAGAGTAGTCCATACTGATGAGGGGGGATATCATGGTTTTTAAAAGTTGTTTAAAAATAATATGATCAGCTTAAAGTGCTTTTTTTACTTTTCACTAGGATGAAGTGCAACCAAGTTTATAAATATTGTTTATTAATGAAACATTATAATTAAAAAAAAACGTCTTTTGGAATTTCAGTTTGTAACACTTTAAGGACGAAAAAGTTTACGGGGGTCTTTGCTTATTCAAGGAACTGTATAGTAATATGACATTTCTTGGAACTGTTGGTCAAACAAAGGAAGACATTTGAATGCATCACCTTGAGTTCTAGGAAATAATAGTGAACATCTCTCCTAACCCGTGTGACTTGTGTGTGTGTGTGTGTGTGTGTGTGTGTGTGTGTGTGTGTGTGTGTGTGTGTCTGATTTTGTGGTGACTCTTTCCAGGAGTACATCTGTCCAAGGTGTGAATCAGGGTTCATAGAAGAAGTAACAGAGGACTCCAGGTAAGAGGCTTACATTTTTCTAGGTATATATATATCTCACGTCTCCAGACAGCATGAGCTGTTAAGACCTATTAGTGTTCAGTTTAAAACAAAGGCAATTGCATCGACTGTAAGACGTTTTCTGACTCTTTTTTTTTTAAATAACGTTAATTGTTTGATTTGTGGAGTATGTGATGGAAGACAGATAATTAAGTGTTATCTCCTATTATCTCATTGTTGCGTAAAAGATTTTTGTCTGTGCAGTTTCTTCAGGGTAGTTAAACTTATGTGATCAGTGTGTCTTTTGTTTCCTTGTCTGCTCTTGTCCTCAGTCTCCTGGAGGGAGGTGCTAATGGGATAGATGACACAGCCACACAGTTTGCAGAGGTGAGACCTGATGTAATGGATTTGAGGGTCAAAATTGGGGAGATTGGAACAATGATTTAATGTTTTAAATAACGTTGTCTTCTTCTCTCCCTGCCTTCTACTTCACTAACCTGTGTGTTGGCTCTTTTTTTTTTTAAACCCCTACCTGTTCCCTCCTTTGCCCTGTCCCCTCCTCCCTGTAGCTATGGCACCTGTTGTTACTGGAGCGGCCATTCACAACAGACGGAGACACACCCGACTCAGAACCTCGGCTCCCTGGAGGCCGCTTGGGGAGCCTCAGTGACCTGGGGGGTTTGGGAGGGGGACCAATCGGGGGGTCGGTCCCAGCAGGGCTGGGGGGGCCAATGGGGGGTCTACTAGGAGCTGGGGATCACTGGGGACCAGGGCGTCCCCCTCGCCTGCACAGCCAGAGGAGATACCGGTCCAGAGGCAGCAGTAGACCAGACCGCTCGCCCGCTGTTGAAGGGTGTGTAGGAGCTCACTAGGTCTTCCTTATCATTCTCTCGGCTCTCCTTTCTGCTTTGCATACTCCCACGTGTTATAATACCAGCACTATTTCTGCTTTTAAAGTCTTAAGTGTTCTTATTTTTGGCGATGACATTAACTGTTGTGTATTTCCTCTCTGTCTCAGGATTGTACAACAGTTTCTTGCTGGTCTCTTTGCCAACTCTGGAGTCCCTGGCTCCCCTCCCCTGTCATGGTAAGAGATGACATCACAGTAGTGTCACAGTGTTAATGCTTCCATCTAAGTGTTGGTGCTGTTTCTTATCTACCTGTGGTGTCTGTGTCTCTCTCAGGACGGGGATGCTGCACTCTAACCCAGGAGATTACGCATGGGGACAGGGAGGGTTAGATGCCGTGATAACACAGGTAAAACCAACTAAACAGAACCGAACGTTAATGTTACGTCCCTGTGCACATTTAGGTTCTCTGCAGTTTACAAATATGGCGTTGTGTGTCTGTGTTTGTGTAGTTACTAGGTCAGTTGGAGAACACAGGGCCTCCTCCAGCAGAGAAAGAGAAGATCTCTTCTCTCCCAACTGTCAATATCTCTCAGGAACAAGCAGGTCAGCGTCTTTGTTTAAAAAGTGTTTTACTCTCCTCACCACGTTTTGATGCAATTTTGTAAACAGACATTGTCATGGCTGTGAGTCTAATCCTCTATTCAATAGATGTATTACGACTATTTTTCAAGTTCACGTCCTATGATGGAATCAGCTGTTCGTCAATCTGTTACGTAGTTTTTCTGTTTTATGAAGGATGAAAGTAACACACATTTTTATGATAAAAGCAGAGGTGAGGAACACCCAGGTGAATTAAAAAATGGAGTGATAATAATGCATGTGAATAGAAAATAAAAGAGAAAATCCAGTGAGTAAATAATCACCATTTGTTACATTCAACAGACCGTTATTAATTACAACATGCAGTTCTTGTTACTATGGAGTGATAAATTATGAAGTGAATGGATTCATTTGAGGTCAATTTGTTAAAAATGGTGTCCCTTTGATGACAATAGAGTCATATTTAATCATTTCGGTTGTCTTTCATTCACAACACAAACAATTTCATCAAACATTTCAGGAAAGGGGCCTCAAGGGTGGGAGTAAAGGGAAGTGATGATAAAAATGGAGGGGATGAAAATGAATGCGATTGAATATATGAAGGAGTCAAAATGTTTGTGAATAGAAAAACGAGGCAATAAGAGTGCATGTGAACTGAAAATAAAAGAGATAACCCAGGGATAAAATCATCACCATTCATTACATTCAACACTCAGTTTTTGACTACAACATGCCATTTTTGTTGCCGTGATATTTGCCGATTACAGCAAACAATTTTTGTTACTTCCACCTTAGAAAAAGAACCGGCCCACTGATTGGACGGTTCCGCTCTCGACCTTTACTCTCTGAACTGCTGGTAAAGGAGGATGCGAGCTACTGAGTGCTTTAAAGATTTTCTGTTACTATCCCTCACTGAATTCACTTCTGGACCGTTTTGAGGCGATTTATGACTGTAAACAGTTTTATGAAAAGTTAGTTGAATCGAAAAATGTGTTCGGCTGTTTTCAGAGTTGAGGAACTCCACAAGCTCCACCAGGGGCAGCTGGCCAAGCACGGCGGTCAGTCACGCCTCCTGCCCCGCAGTGGCACAACAGCTACGTCATTTGGAGCCGCCCCTATAAATATGTATAGTATATAATATTTTACGTATCATCGTAGTTCTCTCATTTTAACATTTGTACTTAAATCAAGGGACATCTGATGAAACCAGGGTCCTCATTGATTGGCAAGCCGCTAACAAGAACTTCTTTGCGGGCCCAAAAAATCCTACAGAAATGTGCTATTCCTGAAAGCAGGTATAACTGAACTGTGCCCAAACAGTCCTAATATTAAGTAAACAGCACAATGCTCCAGGTGATTAACGCGAAGGTCCAAACTTTACTCGCACACTGCCGTCACAGTTCATTAATATAAAAGCGGCGGCGGCTCTAAATGACGTGGCTGCTGTGGTCTGTGTCACCACGAGGCGAGAGGAGTGACTGACTGGCATGCTTTGACAGCTGCTCCTAAAAACAGCGGAACATATTTTGGAATTAACATTAAGTTTTGTAAAATTGTAAATATTCATAATCTCCAACAATAATATGTCACTTAACGTGAATGCTGTAAACTGTAAATGTCAAAGTCACAAACATGGCATGTCGTAGACAATAACTGAGTGTTGAATGTAACAAATGGTGATTATTTAATCACTGGATTATCTCTTTTATTTACAGTTCACATGCACTTTTATTCCCTAATTTTTCAATTCACATCCATTTTGACTCCTTCATATATTCAATCACATGCATTTCTTCACCTCCATTTTTATCATCACTTCTCTTTACTTCCACCCTTGAGGCCCCTCTCCTGAAACGATAACTGAAAATGTTTGTGTTGTGACTAATAAATGAAACACAATGAAAATCATTTTTATCCCTCCATTTTTTTAATTCACATGGGTTTTCATCACCTCTGCTTTTATCATTGAAATGTTGGAACGTAAACCCTTCAGGTGTATAGGCATCACTATGTGCTTAGTAATATCCGTCCTTTGTGTAGTATGCTAGTTATTCATATCAGGCTGTAAAGTGTAAAACGGTCTTACCTGTCAAAGAAGCTTGTTCTGAATGCTGTCCAGTGCAATCATATAAATCTGCTAATAAAACACTTATCATAATTTAAGTTCATGCTAATTTGATTGGAAGTTAATCTGGAAAAACCCACTCTTGTTTACTTGCTGTCGCTGCCTGTCAAGAAAAGTCTCTGAAACGGACCTGTTCAGGTCAAAATGGCCGTTAACCTCCAGAGTCAGTTTGTTCTATACGTTTCCCTGAGACGACGTCTTTTGGGTCTCTGGTCTTTCATCTCCCCTGTTTTTTTCTCTCTTTTCTTTCTCTTCTTTCTTTTTCTTCAGCTTTAACTGTGTGGTTAGTAATGAAGCTCAGATATTGCAGGGCTGCTGACTCATTCATTGGTATATTAGAGCTAATCATCCAATTTCTTCCCTCTCTCCTGTAGACTGCTGTATGGAATGTCCAGTGTGCAAAGAGGATTTTGCAGTGGGAGAGCCAGTCAGACAGCTTCCCTGTAACCACTTCTTTCATTCAGATTGTATAGTACCATGGCTGGAAATGGTGAGTCCCAACAATGGCAGTAGTACTGTACATGATGTCTGTAGCGTTTGTGAAGGTATGAAGACTTCAAAAGAAATTTCAACAAATGTTTTGGCTGCCTAATCCCCCTTGTAGTTCTACGTAAGACTCTTGATTTTCTACATTTTTTAATGTCAACAAATCCCAGGAAAGGCCTGAAATCCATCAGTAAATTTTTCCAATAAACTCTGAAGTCATAAATCTTAAACGCCTCACAGAACGACAATTTTCTCTAAAGAACAAAATAATTTACTCAGATTTCCTCCAACTGTTTGATTGTAGTTTTCAGAAAACGGTTCTTAAACAAAAGTAGGTGCATTAGACTATGTCTACTTTTAGTTGTTGTATTTGGACCATGAATGATCAAACTAAATAATCCTGTTCTGTGTTTAATCAGATGAAGGGAATGTGTAGCCCATTAAAACAGTTTGGCTCGCAGCTAAATTTAAGAAATAAGTGGTGGGACATGTTGCTTATTGGACCGAGAAGTGTTGGTATTCAATGTGAAAGACCAGCAGAGAATGATGTAAAACGTGGCTAAAATAAAATATCCACTAACTTAGAAACTGCCCAAAGCTGATGCTATCTTTATTCTGCTCCGTGGCCACACAGCATGACACATGTCCAGTGTGTAGGAAGAGTTTGAACGGTGAAGACAGCAGCAACCAGCCCCTCTCAGAGTCCCCCTCCCTCTCCATGGATCCCCGCACACAGGAGAGATGGTCCTTCTGAGACACCCACCGACCGTCATCCCTCGCTCCTCCTCGCCCACCTCCAACAACACACAGAGAAGACTACCGCTTCTCGCTTTCCTCTTTTCATCTCCGTTGCAGTCATTATCATCTCGGTCTATTTGTTTTTTTTGTATTTTAATTTTTTATTTTGATGCCTTTTTCCTCAACTGTGTATACAGAAACCCGTACAGACGTCTTAACAGCCACCTGAGGTCTGCTGGATCTCTCTTCTTCTTTTTTTTTGCCTTGTTACAAACCAGCCTAGATTGATCATGATCAAGCCCATGTCTTCTCTACTTCCACTTCTCAAGAAAACTCCTTTTACCATCTTTTCTGAAATGCACTGCTGCGATACACTATTGTGAGGAAACGCCAGACTTGATATCATACACCATACCCTCTTTACTCAAATAGCTCAAACCTGCAACTGAACCCTGTAAGGCCAAAAGATGTACAGTCAGGGTCACTACAACTCTTGGCATTTACATGGTTTGACAACAAGAACCCCTAGACCCCTGCAATAAATGTAACATTTATGAAGGGGTTATCAATGCTTAGGTTAATTGAGATTTTTTCACAGATATTGCTGTTTAATGCTCACACTGAAGCTGTGACATCCAATGGAAGCAAGGGATTGCTTACACTCTGCAGCACCATGAAAAAATACTGGCATACCAGTAAGGGAATAAAATATAATTAAAAAAAAATATGGATCTTGTTCGATTAACAAAATTCTGAAACCTACTCTCACTGGTGTATATATATAACAAACAGATGGCAGCCCTCATTTTATTCCTCTGTTTATGATTGTCCTTTGTTTCACATTTTTATCACTTCTTTCTTTTTGATGTAAATAATTTTAGTCCAACAACTTATGGTTTGCAAAGGAAAAAAAAAACAATGAGAATGGAGACACAAATGTGAAATACCTGGTTATTGAACTGTATATTATATATATGAAAAAATGTCTATGATGTATTAATAAATTGACAAAAAAAACCTTAACAGTTTAAGTGTTGTTCAGACTCTACTCCGGATAGATTATTATGACATTATTTGAAGCATGAGACTGACACTGAACACTTTAAAATGTTGTGCTTTATTTCAAATCCAAAGATTAAATAGCAACAGAAGTCCTTCACAAAGTCTGTACATTACTTGTGATTTTCTAAAGAAATGTGTAGGACACTTAAAGTGTCTTTTAAACCGCAAATCAAGGCATCAGTTCCCCTTTAGGTGAACTGCAACATTCAAGTACGTTTCCTTAAAAATCAGTGCAATTTTTTGTTTTGTTGAGGTTAATTTAAGTTACAAATGAAATCACTGAAGCTGTGCAGAAAAGCCAGACAAAAGAAATCTTGTGCCAAATGTGAAAATATGCACGAGAGGTTTGACACCAACCGAGTACTCAATGTAATCATTTCTTTGGTGGTGGGAAGCTTCCAGCTTGTAATGCATACTTATTGTGTCATGGACTCGTATCACCGATCAGTGTGTGTTCCAGGTGAGCGTGAGCACTGAATGAGCCGGAGCGATGGAGGGTATGTAGCCCACAGCTGGATCCCAAACTTCAAACCTGATCACAGATGATGACCTATAAAACACAGAAACCGGTTCAGTTTATTAAACTTTCTTCTACTGCCCACAATAACGAATTTCACTTTTTGTACCTGTTGAGAACGATGAGCACTACTGAGCCATCTAGCCTGATGAAGGCAGAATATTCCAGGTGGGTTTCTTCACTGGTGGACACGCCCACTCTCTGAGACCCCTCCCACAGGAACTTACTGTGGAAAAAGTGATTTGAAAAGTGATTTGAAAAAATCTGACTGCCCAATCTCCACACTCAAAGACTAGCTGACTTTAAGGCAAGTTCCCTGTGTGAGAGTACTTAGGGATGTCCCACAGTCAAGTCCTCAAGTTACTGAGGGCTCTGATGTGGACTTAGCAACGCAAAGGTCCGCACTTTCTGTGAGTCTGTCATTCTTCAGACTCCCTGTGGGGCCAGAGTTCATTGTTGGTTTGGTGAGGTGAAGGATGTTGATGATTTTTCAGCCCCCGCTAATTTTCACCAAAATGCTGATATCTTTAAGTAATATTATACACAAATGCATCGTGGAGATCTTATTATGGAATGCCCCATCTAGTTCCCAGGCAATGTGTGATAGAAGTGTGTCCCATTCCTCACTTTATACCATCTCAAGCCCTCACAAACTCACACAATGCACGCCTGCTGCCATTGTGAGGGTTCAGTGTTTAGGTTTTACGGTGGAGATTAGGTTTGGGCAAAGAGGTCAAAGATGACCCGGGTGTTTTTTTTACCTGAAGTGGGCCATGCTATAGAAGCTGGGCTGCTTGTAGAAGACATCACGCTTTGCATCGACTATAACAGGGCTGTCTACAAAGTTTTTCACCCAGTTTGGCCCACCAGTCTGGTCCAACGCCAAGTTCCAGTCAGTCCAACCCACCACATAATGATTTAAGTCCTGCCATGAAGAAAAGAAAAAACACCCAGAGGTTAGCGTCAAGTCTGCAGCTCTGTTGTTAGAGGTGTTGTTTTCTCAAAATGAATTCTTTGGACTGATGCCTGTTTTATTTAAATGTCACAAAGACAACACATCTACATAAACAAATCCCTCCTGATTCTCAATATGTCTAGCGTCTGAATGCGCCCATGCAAAATGGATAGAAAGGAGGGAGTCTAGTTTCCTTTGAGAGAGGGTGAAGACAGAAGAAACTAAACACCAGTTCCAGCTTGCTTTGATGGCCTGCAGGCAGTTTGTGCAGCAGAGTGCGACTACCAAACCTGCACTGCAGCATGGAGGGAGGTGTTTCACCTTACAGGAACAGCTCCCAGCCTGTCATATCTCACATCTGTTATGGTGGATGTGACTGAACAGGTACAACCCTCATGCATAAGCAAAGATGATCTCACCTCTATAATGTCGTGTGCGTACTGTTCAGCTCGGTCCCAGCTACCCAGCTTCACCCCTCTGTCGAGAGGGTTCCAGCCCGAGCACGCCTCTGTGCCGAACAGGTAATACTCTGGGTACAGGTGATGTGTGACCCCCAGACTTATCTCAGCTGGGACCAGACTGTCCATGTACCAGTGAACTGCAACACCATGAATGTACTTTCCTGCATTAATATCATTTAACACCTGGAGGTACAAGAAAAAAAAAATTGGTGTCCTATTTAAGGCTGTCAGGAGACCAAACAAACCAAAGTGTTTTATTTTCATGATGAATCCTTTTAATCTATTTCAGATACTACAGTCTGACATGCTTCTGACATGCTACTGTATATCTATGTGTGGTTTATCTATTTATGTCTTACACTTATTTAATACCTCATTTCTAGTTTTGACATCAGTGTAGCCTGAGTTAATTCAAAGTGCACCATGACTTTCCCTCTCTTTCTCTGTCCTTGGACTCACCACTTTGGCCCAGTGCGGCAGCAGCAGGCGGTTGTCATCCAGGATGAGGACGTGTGTGTGAGGATGTGACGAAGTGTGCAGAGCAGGGCCCAGGTCCTGAGCCACCCAGTCCCTCTGCTCCTCAGGAGTGAAGCCTAGAGCCTGGAAACTGCCGTAAAAGATATTTCTCAGTCTGCTGTGAAATTAAGTGGCCATGACACTCTTATTGTGTGTAAAACAACGTACCTGTAGTGGGTCATCTCTCCTGCAGTGGGCTCGTTCCCTGTGGTCAGAGCCCAGAAGGTCAAGTTATATTTAGCATATTCATCAAGGAACCTAAGAGAACAAAAAAGGTTACCACCAAAATAAGTTTTTCTTCTTATCGAGTATTTCCAACATGTGACATCACACTCAGGCGAGACCCCATGTGTCACCTGATATAATACTGAGCCCAGGTTTTGTACTCTTTGCCCCCAGGCTGGCCCTTCAGGGATCCTTTTCCTATGAGTGCACCGTTAGTTTTCAACCAGGCGGGGGCACTCCAGGCACTCGCAAGCAGAGACAAGGGGTGAGGTGATAAGGCCTGAGCTCGCTGCAGGAGAGGGATCTGAGGGAGGAGGGAAGATGGTGAGGAGGAGGAGAGATTATAAGGATGAAATGATGTGCATTAGTACGTGAGAGAGGGGGGAAAATGATAGACCTTCATCTTTACATCCTCGGGGGACAGAGTGAAATTATCCAGGTTGTAGTCTCCAGGTGTATCGGCATACGTGTACAGACGGGTGGAGAAGTCACAGCTTGCCATGGGAACACGCACCACACTGTAGCCAATACCTGCAAAGACAGAGTGCCAAAACAACTAAGGCTGGCTGACTGACTATTCATTATCATTAAGATTCTCCAAACATCGTGATTGTGCACTTCTACACTGACATCATCGAGTCCATCCTCTCCTCCTCCATCACAGTCTGGTACGCCGCAGCCACAGCAAAGGACAAATGCAGGCTGCAGCGTATCATCCGCTCTGCTGACAGGGTGATTGGCTGCAATCTACCATCTCTCCACGACCTGTACACCTCCAGGACCCTGAGGCGTGCGGGTAAGATTGTGGCCGACCCCTCTCACCCCGGACATGGACTGTTTGAGACCCTCCCCTCTGCTGTCAGCCTCATGAATAATGTCCCTGCCCTCCCACCTCCCCCCACATAACACAGACTCTCATCAGCCCCACAGTCAGAGAACATTACAGTAAAGTGAAGGCTGAATCTGCTTTTATGCGTCACATTTACACTCACTGGACTTTTAATACTGCACCTTTTGTACATTTTCTGATTTTATATTTTCTATACTCTATTATATATATTTGTAATTACTTCTTATATTTTATTTAAGTTCTTGCTATTTCCTTTGTTAACTGTTTTTGAACCAAAACACCAAGACAAATTCCTTGTATGTGTAAATGTACTTGGCAGTAAAAACCTATTCTGATTCTACCAGGGCCTGGTCTGTGAATATGGGGCATCATCACATCTTTTGTTTCTGTATGCTTATGCTCTTTTTGCTTTAATCACACATCAGACCAAAAAGCAGCCCATCACAAAAACATGAGTTTCTAATGCTACTGTGTTTTTTAATTACTAATATTAAAATCATTGACTGCAGTCAATGTATTCATTTATTGACTCAGGTCACTTTAACCCCTCTCATATACATGATTTAGAGATTAACTATTAAAATAATCTGAGACACTATGCTGTACCTTTAAGACGATATACATTTATGCATAACTTGTTATTATGTATTAATACCCAAAATGTCCATATAACTGTTTACAAGTAAAATTCAATGAAATATAAATCACAGTAGACATGCTAAGTAGGGAATGTTACAGTAAAGTGGTCACCAGAATGAGATATTACAGTTTGCCTCTGCATACACTTGGCAATACCATGATGTTTATATACTGTATCATTTAAGGAAATATATTTTGTATTTAGGTTGAGTGGTGCTAATGTGGATCCTCTCCCAAAGTGTTATTTTGGGGCTTTTATGCCTTGTTTTAGATAGGTCAGAGGATAGAAATCTGGGATGTGTGGGCATGCAGGAAAGGAGCCACAGGTCGGATTCGAACCTGGGCCATCCGCCTGGAGGACCGTAGCCTCTTCATATGGGGAGAAATAAACTAATCTGGACAGACAGCTCTTGCAGAGTGTGAGGATGTGTTTTCATATAGTAGAGCAAGAGAATCATTGCTATGTGAAAAACACTGCTGCTTTGTGTTAACGTTAACCATGCAGGAATAAAACATGTATCTGATCTAATACCCTGTGTTTCCACAGAGGATTGGCGTTCGTTCTTTTTAGTGGCTACCAGTGGTTACAGGTGTCCACATGCAGTGTACCTTCAGGTGAGAAGTACTGTCTGAGCAGCTGATCCTGTGCACCAGCAGACAGAGACAGGATGTTGATGGCTGCCGCGTCTGTCATAGCTCCACCAAATCCCCTGATCCTCTGGTACTTCTGGTAGGGAACGATAGTCAACCTGAGACCTGAAAGCAACACAAAAAAAAGAAAGAAAAAAAAAGATGCTCCTCCTCACCTGCTCGATTACCACAGGCATTCACAATAAAGTCTCATCATCACTCACCTGTCCCTGTGCTGTTCACCTGGACCTGACCCTGCGCTGCCTCCAGTCTGCTGCCTGCCATGCTGCTCAGGTAGGAGGAGTACTGACCCAGAGGAGGCAAAGTGGCTGACCCAACACTGTCACAGTATGTGGAATTGCACTCACACACAACAGAGTCATGGCCAAACTTTCTGGCAACACATTCATTACTTCCTGGAAGAAGAAAAGTCAGAGAAACGTGAATTGTACTTTCCTGTGTGAGGATTTATGATTAATATACATGCAAATAACAACAGAGGACACAAAACATGAACATCTGCAAATAAATTCAGCTGTTTTCTTGAATGTTGTGTTACCTGTTGAGATGGTCACTTCTGCAATGAGGACAACAAAGGCCAAAAGTAAAAATAATGGCAACGACAGCGCCATTTTATCTGGAGACAGAAGATCCAGCGTTTAAAATTGGATTAAAAACCCGTTTTAAGTAAGTGTCAGGAAGCAAAATTAACCTGAACAATAACCCACCTGCTCCTTTTTTTTTTTCGCTGACTCACACACATTTTATTGTCATGTCATTTTTAAGGACTGTAGCCTACAGGAGATCATCTCACCTTACAGGTTCCGGATACAAACTCTGTCATGTCCTGTAAGGTAATAACAAAAATCACAACTGATCGTCACCTTAACTTGATCAACTCCGCCGTTTAAGCCCAATGATGTTTTGACGAGCGAATGAGACTTTTGGACAGTCATGTGACTACTTCGAATTGTCACGTGAACACGCATGCAATGTTCTGACCCACAGCCAGGTGGTGCTGTACCCATAGACTGTAAACATTGGGCTGTACCATACAAAAGTAAGGAAAGAAGGGGGACCTCAGGTTTGTTTGACATCTCTGAGCTCAATAAAGGTTACTGTTATAATGTGTTTCCAGATGTTTAAAAAGCCTAACATAAGTAAACATCAATATTATATTCAGGATTTGGGAAATATAGACAAATGATATCATATATATTTGAAAAAGTTGTTCTAGCTTTATAAAACTAAAACATGGAACCTCTCAGATGTGTGAAAAACCAAGTTACTGTTTCTGCATCAATTTCCTTTTTTATAAATTCCGAAAATGTAATGGTTACTAGTACATGGCATATAATTGAATTGTACATTTAGTTAGCGATTATGTGGCAGATATAATTTTATTCACAAAGATTATTTTCAGATTGCAATAGCAGACAATGGTTAATTGTCAATTGGATTTAAACTTGTATAGCGTTTCTAGTCTTCTGACAACTCAAAGCACTTTCACACTGCAGGTCACACCTACCTATTCACACACTGATGGCAGAGGCTGCTATGTAAAGTGACCATCAGTATTAACTTATCCATTCATGCACATTCATACGCTGAAGCAGCGGGAGCTACTTGGGGTTAAGTGTCTCGCCCAAGGACACAACGAACATGTGGCTGCAGGAGCTGGGGATCAAACCCCCGACCTTCCTGTTGAGAGACGACCGACTGTATTCACTGAGCCACAGTCTTGTAACAAAGGAGCTCATCTCAAACTAAGTTTTAATGCTGCATTCCAGTTACCTCGGAACTGGGATCTCAGAGCTGGGAATGACGTCACACCTAAGTTGAGCGTGTTCCAGTTGCAAGTCGGAAAAGCAATATGGACACCTCCAGGAGGACCTTTGTTTTGTTAACTAATACCAGACGATAACAACACACTACGTGATAGTTTGTGCACGAAAATAAAATGACAACATGTTCACAGATAGAACTTGCACTTTACTATCGGTGTGAATGATTTAATCACACAAAAAGAGGAACAAGCGGCTAATAAACACTATATTTACAGCTTTTACGTTACGGTTGATGCACGTAGCAGCCATGTTGGATTTTAACTCGGGCTACAAAATTTTCTCCGAGTTTCCGAGTCATATTTACGACTTCAGGGGGTCGTCCAGTTGACACTTCCGACTGGGAACTCGGAATTTCCGACTTCCCAGTTCAACTGGAACGCAGCATAAGGTACTTAAAATTACAGACATGTTGAATTTAAGAAAAACAAAATATAGAAAAAAACATTTTTTAAACTGTATAATTTTATTATCAAAGTTACACACATGCATCATAATTTACAGCAGGACACATATATTATAGACGTGGACACTTGTATGTTTATGTACTTCTGAGACACTGATATTCATGGCTGTGGTTTATGTCTCTTTATAACTTCAGAGGGAGGCACAAACTCTGTCCAACATTGACGGATTTCTGTTGCTCAAAAAGATGATTTCTTTCTTTCCTTCCTCTGTTTGGCCTGATGAGAAAGAAAACCAGTTGTAGTTAATTCAATCACAAACTTGATATACTTTTATGTGATTTTAGAAAGCAAAGCATCCAGAGTCTCAACACTTACTCTGTGGATGCTGAAGCCAGTGGCGGTCCATGTAATAGAGGTAACAGCTTTCAAACTCTTTCTCGCTGTAGTTGGGCACTGACACCGGGATGAATGGGTCCATGTTGTCAAACCCCGTCTGATGAGCGAAGGACAGAGACAATCCAACACATTTGACACCAAAAACGTATTCAGCATTTTCATACATGAAAATATCACAACATGGATTACCAACATTTAGATGTACTGAATGACTAACTGAATATATGAATCCAAACAATACAGACATTCATAGCATCACTATGGACCATTACAGAGCCAACAGAAATGGTCCATCACTTTAGTACTGTTCTTATAAATACATATACTAATTCACATGTAGAAAGGGCTGTAAACATGCATAATATTACTGATCTTAAATATATTAGAGAAGCTTTAGTCCATATGTTCAGTATAATTAACAGTTGTAAAGGGCGATCAACGACCCATCTTTCACAGTTCGATTGTTGTCCATGTTTGTAAAAATTGGCAGAATGAAGAAGAAAGATTAATTGGTTCCATAAGGAAATGGATCTTTTGACATGCAGTCATCAGATAAATACAGCCACTAAAAATGTTACTACGGCAACACAATCTCAAGGTGTAATGCTGTTAACAGGTACAGCTTCAGGCCTAAAACTACATGAACAGAGAAGACAGAATGGGAACAGAACCGACACATTAAAGGATTGAATGGTGTGAGGTTGCTGTTCTCCAAACACTTTGCTTGTGTGTTAAACAGCCAACTTAGCACAGAGCAAAAGCAATTATACACAAAACAAAGGCTGTGAGTCCTCCTTTGTTGATAAATGCCACACATAATCTGTGCACTTGTAATATACTGGATATAACTGGCTGTTTTGTTGATGTTGAGATGCTTAGAATAAACAGAATCACACTGATGTCTTGTCTCAAGGGCAGGTTTGCAGTTTCCTGACTAATTACCAGGGTTCGAATAAAGAAGGAAAAGGCTAATCTGTTGTCAAAGCTCGAGGGAAAGCTTTGCTTCCGATTATTAAGTAGAAAAAGATGACTTCTGACCTCTCCCAGCAGCTCTTGAGGCAAATATTCAGATCTTGAAGTGTAGAGAGACCCCGTCTGAGACAGAGTTGTGATGATGGCGCCTCCAGTCTGAGACGGAGAGTGAATGTTATTGGAGAAAAAAAAATCTGAAATATTCTCATAAAGCTTTAACTTATCGCCTCGAGTGTTTCCTGCTCACCCAGTCGTTTTTCATCAGTTTCCTCAGGTTATAGACTAAAGTGAGCTCTTCAGGATCCACCTGATGGACACAAAGAGAGAAATATTAGCGTTACTAACTGAAGATTTAGATGAGTATGAAAGAACTGTCAATGTGTTTCCTTACAGCACTCTTATCCTCCTTCTTGATGGTGGATTTTCCCCACAGGGCGTTGACACCGTCCACAGCCACGGCCAGGCGGAAGTCTGACTCAGGCTGCCCGCTCTGCAGCTTCAGCTCCTTCATCACCGCCCCCACAACATCACTGCTGCTCTTCACACGAGATATGCCCTGCAGGGGAGAAACACCAACATAAGCCCGAAGACAACATCCAACAGAGTGAAAGAGGAACTCCACTGACTTTATCCTACAAAGTCTGGTACAGAGTCTTGGAGAGAACTGCAGTGCATGCGATATAAGGTTGTATAAACCCTTTAGTAACTCCAGATGGAGCCGTTTGAAAAAAATTATTGACTCAATTAAATTCACTTGAGTCAGGTTGACTGGAGCTCATGACTATAAGTCTGAAAATGAAAAGAGTCTGAAAGTATGACATTAGCCAGCTCCTCGTTTATGAATTAGGCTAACGACTCAGAGCTCCAGATGCTAAAGCATAAAACACACAAATCTGTGATCGTACTGTCAGTGGATTTGCATTGTGCTTAATACAGACCCAAAGTTATGACAGAGGATAAAGATGGGGGAATAAAACTAGAAAACAAACATTTCTAAGATTCCTTGTTTTCCCTTTGAACTGTCAATCGCTAGTCTGGAAATGAGAACATTTAAATGATACAACAATTGTGTACTACAAAATCTAAATGAGCTGCTTTATTGTGGTCTAGTGTCGGACTAACATGCACCATTCTCAAATTTTAAGCCTAAAATTTCAATAAAGATGCCTCAGCGAGAGGTTAAAATGTTTATTTTCTTCTGTGTATGTGTGTGTGTGTGTGTGTGTATAGCATGAAGTGACTATGACTTACGTGTCATTTCTTGACCATGTGTTGTGAAACGACACATGACCTTAATTCCGTCTTTCTGTTAATTTGCTGTCAAAAGGCTGCCAATCAATATCAGACCTAATAAGAGCCTTCAACAACCTCCAAGTACCTCCAACAGTGACAAAAAGTTAGTTTGAAAGACAAGTCTGACAAAATCAGTTCTTGAGTCTCAAATATTTGGATAATGGGAAAATGGTGCAGTGAAATAAGGGTGAAAAAGTACTGTGTGGATCCACCACCATGTTAGTCTCCTGGCTAGAGATCAATAAGCACAGGCCAGGTAAGAATGTAAGAATTAAACATTAAAGACTCCTTTGGGGGAAGTTGGTAGAACAGGAGATAATAAAGGGTAACAGATAGAAAATCAAACTGAAAATGTCTTGTGAAAGGAAATAACTCACATCCACAATGAGGATAAATAAAACATTTTCTGTTCTAGAAAATTCTTAAGGTAAGGGCAGGATATCCAAACAAAGACTCACCTGATCCACCAGCTCTGCTAGCGAGCTTCCCTCCTCAGTGGACTCTCTCTTCGTCCACACATAGCGCTGTTTCGTCTTAATCTGGGAGAGAAACCGCTCAGTCTCATTTAGTGTGCAGTGACAGACAGTTTCATAGACCATGTTAATTTTGTTTCATGAAAAAAGCTCATTTTTTATTTCAATCCTACACTTTGGTCTGTTTAATGGTAGCATTGACATGAATAGCATGTTCATCAATGTTAGAGAACATTCTTTAGACAAAATAAGACTTTGTTGATTAGAGCTTTTACTTTGCTTTTTTAACAAAAACCCCACTGTAAACAAATATACAGTAATCAAATGTTAATACTCACCATATTCTACAGCATATAAGACATTGTTTTTATACAGATGCTGCATGAAGAACTACCATTCATTCGATTTACCTGCTCTGGAGCAGTGACTGACTGAGCGATTAAATTACTCCTTCCCCATTGAATTCAACTCTTAATGTAAAATGTTCCCTTCAATTCAAAAACATTTGAGTTAATCATAAACACTGTGTATACTCCTTCTCTTACAGTGGTACATTTTGCTTTACAGTGGTGTTTGGTTTATTCTTATCAGCATGTGAGCACAGTGAAGACACAAACAAGGCTCGTTTAAAGTCTTTAACATGCTCCGTACTAATGGGAGAAATACATTAATGCCTCTCTAACCTAATTTGGATTGATTTTGAAGATTTTGAAGTTAAAATTATAAAGTGTAGAAGATGTAAATATAGTTTGATGACTGATACTCAAACAGGCACATTGTATAATTATCTTTACCTTTGAAAGAAAGGGCTCATTGGTGGTTCTGAAGTTGCGTAACCATTCGGTGGCTTGTAACGGCTGATCAAAGCGAGATGAGTTAAAAGACGAGGGCAGCAGCTCTTTACAGTTCTTCACCCAGACATGAGCTGTATTATGAAACAACACAGACAAGAAATTAGCTCTTTCTGTACTCCTGTAGGCTCAGCTGTTAGTCAACCGCTCAGTTCATCTGTTTGTCTCACCATCTGGAATATGCAGAACCAGCCATCCCTGTGTGTAGCAGAAGTGGACGGTGTGACAGAGAGACATTGTCTTCCCACTGCCCTTTAACCCATCTGAGCGACTTGATAAGGTTAACAACGGGATTATTCAGAGGCATCGAAAGAAGAGAAGTCTGTCTTTGTGTGTTTGTAAGTGTGTGTTCAAAAGGATACAGAATAAATATCGCACAGGGGGTTTGCTGATGTCGGTTTTCTTCAGATAATCAATGACCTCAAGAGCAGGCTGCCTCACCATCATAGAGGCTTCATTAAATGTCTTCACCTGAAATCAGACATGGAAGACATTTGAATACTTTAATGGAATAAACCAAATCAAAAATAATTATCAATAGGTTGAGTAGGTTACAAATAAAGTGCATTTAAAACAATGGCATAAGCACTGACCTGTTGTTGATAGCGCCGAGGGAGGCCATGAGGGAACAGAGTGCGGATGTGTGCAGAGGGCAGATTGTAATACTGTCCAATCTGATTCTCAGACTGGCATGCCTGCCAAAAGACAAACACTGAGCTCATAGCCTTAGATCACACAATATGTTTATACCACTACTACGAAGCAAGACAAGAATATTTGGACTGGTTAAGTCAGATCTGCTTACCGGATCATTCTCTCGTGTTCTAAAAACTGAGAAGGGCTCTGGTTCTGACTCTACAGCCAAAGCCTCCTGCTGCTGCCCACATCCACTGGTATGAAGGGACCTAACATGCGTTACCTGCAAAAGTTGAATCTAGTGATGTTTCATATGTTTTTTTAATTCACTTTAACTCTAAGACAGGGTCACACATGCAATGTGAAACACGCATTTATAGCTCTGGATTTTATATGCTTTTGTCTTCTTCAAATTGATTTGCATAATATGCAAATATTTAAAACATTATATAAAAGACAGTGTTACAAAAACAGAAGATTATTGACATGTACACTAAATTATCAGTACAGGCTATCCCTGGATATTTATTTCAACAACTCATGTAAAGGATTAAAGTATTATAGTTAGTTATCACATGTTATTATCCTACTGCGAAACAAAAAAACACAACAATGTATTTTGCCGTTTCTTCATATAGTGTTCAGGTCCTGTATCTGTAGCTCTCTGGTTATTTAAACTGACTGCTAGCACTGCTCCTACCGTTTGCCGTAGTCTGAAGGACAGTCTGTGAAGCGCCATTGTCTGAAGAAAGGAAGACGAATTCAATTATTTGTATTTCAGGGATTGTAAGTGCCCATGTCACATGAAACATGTACAATATGTAGACACAAGAGTCCTGTAACCTTGCGTAAACACTAAGCTAACTGCTAGCAGAGGCATATCGTAGTAACGTAACTTACAGGCAATATTAGCAATGTCGAGCTGGGTGAGAAAAGAAAGCTGTTTACTTCATTTAAAATCCACTGACGAGGATTTCAGGTTAAAGGTTTATTTGCTGACAAACGTTTTCGGAGACGTTTTTTAAAGTGGCTACCGTAAAAATCTCCAGACGAAGTCAATGTGCCAGGTCTGTCATGGACATCGCCATCATGCAGCGCAGAGCAGGAAGTGACGTGCCTCCATCGCAAGTCTTAGGAGCCAATGAGATGACATCACACGAGCCAGGCCACAACAACAGAGCAAAATTAGACCTTTTCAGATTTTGACCAAAGACTGTAAGTATTACGATTTTGACACATTGCATCTGCAACAAAAATGAATACAGTTGAACAGCTGTTACACACTGTAAAGTTGTTTAAGTCATAAACAACTGAAAAACTGCTTTTATAAACTTAGTTTAAAAAGAAAGTGCATTTAGGATTTTTAAAAAATCCAGCAAAGCTAAGTAAGCTATAGTTTAGAAAGCAACTGTCTACTTCTATAATGGACCTACCTTGAAGAAAAATTATCATAGATTCTCTGCAACATATGTACCAAGTTCATTTCATATCTTAAAATGTCAGTAAACTCATTTTGTTCCAAGTCATATTCAGAAGCATATGTTTAGCTGGTCTATTTACTCCACTGTACATACAGTACTTGTGTTTACCTCTTGTCCCAGGGCCACAAAATGGGTTTATTCTGCCCTGTGTAGACATGTAATGGTAGCACTAGCTGTTACAACTTACAAAATAACATTAATAGCAAAAAACACAACTAATAATCAAGGGCGTTTCAGAGGGGTGGCTCAAATATGGAGCTGTGTTGCAACAGGTTGTTAGAAGATTAGCATTTTCAGATTCAGATTCAGATTCAGACATCTTTATTTATCCCAGAAGGGCAATTCAGTTTCACAGCCTACCGAGCCATTGAAAGGAGCAAAGACAACATAAAGGAAACAGACACATCACAGCAGCATTCAGTTACATTCACATATGTTTTAATTTGGAATATCTAATGTTGTCAGTTAGTTTAATTATGACTTGGACTTTTTGATTTGTGTACAACTAAGGGGAGACAATTTAAGATACCACTCTGCTGTGTTACTTTGTTAAGAAAAATAAAAAATATTTGAATATGACATCTGTATGATGTTAATAGTAGATAGGAATAGTGGATACAGAAAGGGAAAGTAAATGCAGTTTATATATGTCTATGTGCAGTCAGTGTGCAAACATACTTTGTGCCACCCTTACATATGTCAGTGTACCAGTTTGTCAGGATACGCCCCTGCTAATACCAGTGTCGTTTATTTAAAAAAGGTCAACATCTTTATTAGGCTACTATTTTCACTTTGATGTTATAGCCTGTTGTTATAAGTTATTAAGCATCGTATAGGCCTTTCACTATAAGAAATGCCTATGAATACAATATTGTGAATGAGTCTTGATATTTAGTGTTATTCATACAGTATAAGGAGGGAATCATTGGTTTAAGTTGTGGATCAATATTTTCTGTAACTGTAGCCTATGATAAAAAGCTATTTTATGTTATGTTCTTGACAAGTCCTGAGCCCACTATGCCTGTCCTTCCTCCCACTATTGTAAACTGAGTCCCATATTACAGGGAGAGTCACAACTTTTGAGAAGCTCCCCAAATCCTTCCAGCAGCTAACTTTAGCCAAGTCGTCGCCATTTTATTAAACGTCTAAATCGCCCTCCCCAATCGGCTATTATGAACCGCAATGAGATCCTGTGCTGTGTTCACCGTTTTATCTCCTCCTCTGGCCACATGAAAATGGCCACGCAATTGCATTCCCGCACATCCTCCAACCCCTGTGCGCTGTCAGCCTAAAGCCCCGCACACACGCTGCTGCAGCAGCGATGACCCCGTCTTACTGACACGTTAACAGCCCGTGTGCATACGTACGGGAGTACAATCCGAGCCATTATTGCTGGCGGGAGAGACGTAACTTTCCCCGAGAGAAGTGGGCAAAAAAACATCTAGTGTTACCAGTCCGCCACCTAGCTGCGGAGACGCGCCGACGAAGATCTGTCGACTGTATGATTATGAAAACACCCGCGCCAATGTTGTTTCACAGTGGGCTCTGCGCTCCGATGGGATTGAAACTCGGTTTTAGGAGGTGTTTTAACCTCCGCTGGCCTTAGTTATGCAATCAAAGCAACATCTAATGCACCAAAAGCTCCGGATCGCTGCTGGTGCTAAGGGGATAGCAGGACAGCAACACCTTAACCTCCTGCCTAAACGCAGTTGGCTACGGGACGCGCTCTCGGGTAAGTAGCCTACGTAGCCTTATTTCAGATTTTCATGGCAGCCTGTATTAATATGTGCAGAGGCCTGTCATCTTCATCAGCGATCTCACAGCACTGGAGGTTAGTGAGATTTTCTGTGCATCCGCTTTGCGCTAATTTTATCCCTTGTTGCTGAGTGTGTTTCTCCGTTCATGGTGATATTTCTTATTTCAGTGTTGCTGACACCAGCAGAAGGGCTGGCAGAGGACAGATAGAGGGAAAAAAAAGGTGGATCGGGTCTAATTCACATCACAAACACCACAAGCAAGCACATCTTGACGCTACGTAGCACCTCACTTCCATGTTGAGTTTGGATTTGGATAGATTTGTATGTTTTAGGATTAGGATGCTTAAATTTGGGTTATTGAAATATGAAGACGGAGTGACGACAACAGCAACACGTGCATGTGTGTATAATTTGTAAGTGCGACAGTATCAGGCGGATAGTGGTTTTCAGAGGTGCGCAAAGTCATTATTGAGAAGGAAGCCCCTGTTGACGTCCTCAGTAAACCAGTGATAGGTCGCTCCAGTGCCGTAATACCCCCACTGCCCATACTGTATCTACAGTAGCAACATCAGTCAGCCTACGCAGCTGCGACCTGGGTACACAATGTACGACAAACACACTTCTAAATGTAGGAGAAAGTGTGTGTGTGCGTGTGAGAAACTTCCCAGTGTGTGTGAAGTAAAGCTGCATTGACAATGTGAGTCTTCACGCTTCAATATTTTGAGATGCCATCACAGCCAACTTCATTTCCAGCTGTGGGCTTGCTGTGCTCGTGCTGTTGTCAGGCAGATGATGATGGTGTTGTAGTTATTGATGATAACTACACCGTCATGGGTTGGTGATGATGGCTGGAAATATGGTGGGCCATTATCTTGATTTAATCGTCACCTCAGCGCTGCCAAGGAACCACACTGACTCTAGTGTCAAGACCACCCATCATCCTGTCACTGGAAATAGCTTCTCCTCTAACGTTAGAATAATTTTGAGTTATGTCTGAGAGGTATAGCTCGGGAGAGTATAAAAAGCTATTAGTATGCACTTTGACTGATGTTGAATGGGCTTGCCCTTTTTAGTTTGAAAACCTGCCACTCTTACTCTCTTCTCATAGTCACTTTGCTCAAGCAGATTGAAACTGATGTGAGTCAGTATTCTTCTCAGGCCCGTATCCTCTTCACTTTGCTCCTCTTACTAAATGCGAGGTTTCTAGGTCAGAGGTCATGAAAGAGGATCCAATACCAATTTTTCCCTCCTGATACATGGACTGTGTTGGCTGATACAGAGTACCTCTCCTGGTCTTGGTTGATAAACGCAATAAAAATAGAAAATAATTCTTCATTTGTATGCAAAAACACTGGTTAGGGACATTTTGCTAGCTTTACATGACACATAACACTACTGCTAGCATCACATTGTTATTTATTTATTTATTTCTGGGTTTTTTTTTTACTAGCATGATAATTGACCTCAATTGAAATTTTGGGCTAATTTGTTATGGTATTGGATCAGTGCTTTGAATGGCATACTTGCCTGACATTTTAGGCAGAAATGGAGGCCAATACTAATGAAGATATCCATACTATATCCACACATAATATAAGTCTAGATGTCGTGATAAAAGTAGTATCAGTTTTTGAAGGGCCACTGTCCTTCCTTATACTCATTTCATTTCATTGTAAAGAGGTTTGGCCTTGGAAAATGCTTTGCAAAATGGTTACATAACAGCAGTTACTGGAACAGATGTTGATTTGAGCTCAGTATGATTCAAGGAAAGGGTTTGGGTGTGGAGGGACCAAAAGGCAGGCGAGATAGCTCAGTAAGCTCTTAAATGAAAACATTAAATGAGATGCTTCTCGAAGTTAAAGGGGGCAGCTCAGTGCGTTTAGAGACTATTTCACAAGAGAAGCTCTCAGGAGAGAGATGCATGAATGCCTGGCAGGGTGTGTTTTATTAGAAAATGGATGAGAGTCTGCTTTAATGAGAGATGGTTTAATGAGGGAAGAGTGACAGAAGATGATGCTCCTGTTAGATATGTTTGGTAATAACTAAGCTGCACGCAGCGTGAGTGAGAGTGAATGTTCTCTCTGGTAAGAAGAATGTTATTTTAGGGTGTGCTTCTCGCTGTAATGTCACATTAAAAGTCAATTTACAATGGGGTCAACGAAAAGCTTTCTTGACTAAGAGGAAGCAAAGGGAGGAGGAGGAATTTGCACTCCTTTCCAAAAATAAGTTTTACCCTTTCCTACGGATTTGTGTTACCACTACTGAAAGGGGGAGGAGGGGAACGGTCGGATCATGAATGGAGGGATTTAGGTTTGAGAGGAGGAAAAGAACGAAGAGGAGGAGGAAATATGGTTCTGATTAACATGGATACAGTGTATGAGTTGACCATTTTACTGTGTGGTCTACAGAGAGGAAGAGAGAGAGAGAGAGAGAGAGAGAGCGTGGATGGGGCTAATAGAGAATGCATGCAAAAGCTTTCTGCCAAACATGAAAAGTGGAGTTTTTTTTTTCAGAGAGAAAAGAAAGTACAGCAGAGGGAAGGGTGGGTGGAGAAGTGCTTGTGGGAGTAGCTGAGAACAGAAGGCGCACAGACAGTGGGGAGAGGAGGGGAGGAGACTGGATCAAGTGTTTGAATTAGTCAGGAGCTGATTGATTGATATATTGATTTGAGGAGGAGAAGCAGAGTAAGGATTAGAACGTAAGTAAAAGCGTTGAGGTTTAGGGAGTGTTTGCTGTCTTTGACAGTCGCCGTTTTTTGACAGATGTTTTTTTTATTGAAGAATTAAACTAGTTCTTCTCCAGTTAGTGTCAACATTCTGGGAATCTGCGTCGTTGATAGGCCCCCTGGGTTTTCTGTATGATGAGATCATCTCTGTGGACACAGACTTTAGCACCTCTCTACAGCTGCCTGCATGAAGGGGACTTTCCCCTCAATTCCTGTACTGCTACTACACAGCATCTGAGCTCACTGAAATGACTAATCACTAGCCTTTCTGTCTCTTTGTCTGTGTCTGTCTGTCTTTTCTTTTTCTTTCTCTTTTGCTCAGTTCAAGCCTAAAGGACAAGAGAGAGATCTTCCTTCGCTGGAGAAAGGACTAATTGTTTATGGACTGTTACAGGATATTCTTCTTAAAATCTCTCAACTAACACCTTCATCCAGCTGTTCGCCCCTGACCTAGCCAAATCCCCAGAGTCATTTAAAAGTGTTTAATACTGGAAACCCAAAAGCGTTGTGCTGTTCCCCCCTAACTTCTCTGATGGACCAGAGAGTGAAGGGGGGAACCCCTCCAACGACAAACTCCACTCTGGACCCTAACTCTGCACCTGCAGACTCTAAAAGAGATGAAGTGGCAGAGAAAAAGAGTGGAGGTGAGGGGGAGATTGGAGATGTTGAGGAAAAGGAGGAAGAAAAAAGAGGAGCAGGAAAAAAGAGGGACGGAGACAAGGGGGCAGTGCTGGAGTTGCTCATCGAGGGGCGCTGTGGAAGTGCGGGGCAGCAACAGCTTCAGATTTCCAGTAGGGAGACAAGCTGCCCTGAGGGAAACGTACGAGTCCGGATCGGACTTGAGGCCAAACGTACAAAGAAACCACCCAAGATCTTGGAGAGCTACGTTTGCAAACCGACTTTCAGGACCTATCAAAGACAAGGAAGGGGGATACCGCTGAGGGGGGATGGAGAAGGAGGAGTGGGCCAACAGAGTAAAACCAGCTCTGTTCCAGACAAGGCAACCAGAGATCAACGCTCAGGCTCAGATGCTGCCCAGACCACATCAAAACAAACTACATCTGCTGCTTCACCACCACCTGCATTATCATCATCTTTGCCATCGCAGCCACTGACGTTATCATCAGCTTCCACACCTACCACAACCAGTCAAGGAGCCAAGTCTGCCAAACAGGTAAGTTCTATATAAGGGCAGATTTCCTCACTCACACACACACACACACACACACACACACACACACACACACACACACACACACACACACACACACACACACACACACACACACAAACGTCGTTGTCAATTTAAAACCTGCTGTAAGATAAAGTGAGTTTATCATGGAGAAGAGAAGAGTTCAAGTCACTGAAGGTATGCATACATTATTAATGACAAATATGTGCTGTTGTTCTGTTTTGTTTTTATGCAGTTTACCACCAGACAGGCTTGCATGGTGCAAAACTGCAGGGCTTTATGCTCAGTTGTAATAAGGTCAAATGAGTTATTGTCTCAATAGTGAAACCTAAGCAGCCTATTTAAACAAACAGACCTATAAATAGACAACAGCACAGCAACCACTTGGAGCTATTACAGACATTGGTCCATCAGTCCCTATGACAATCACCCAAGAGGAAGCTTATTGCTTTAGCTGCACAAACACCACTCAAGCTGCAGCATACCAAAATTACAGGACAAGTACGAAATGTCAAACCTTCTCATCTGTATTAGTGGCAATTTATAGCTACCAATAGAACAGCTCTCTCTCTCTCTCTCTCTCTCTCTCTCTCTCTCTCTCTCTCTCTCTCTCTCTCTCCTAGCGTTCTGACTCTGCCTGGCTCTCTATATCGGTCCTTCTTCTATTTTTACTTCCCCTCTTTTCTCTCTCTACCTGCTCTCATTTATCTTTCACTCCCCCTCTGTCCATGTCCCACTCCCTTTCTCTCTGTTTCTCTGCCTTTGTATTTCTCCTTTCAGTGTCAACCCCATTCCTGTTTCCACCACCTCACTCTCTCCTTCTTCTCAGTATGCCCTCTTTTCTCTGCCTGATTGAGTCATTTTGTCCGCACTCTCTCTTTTAATGAGTGGACAGAAACAAAAGCATTTAGGGTTATTGTCTCTTCCCCATTGTCTTTTACAGTTGTCAAAAGCAAACTAATGGACATCCAAGCCATTGTTGGCTATGACAGAGATTCTGTGTTTGCATTCTCCAGGTTCCTGTCAAGCTGGGGGATAAGACTGAGGTAAATTCAAATCGCTCATCTGAGAGAGTGAAGAAAGAGAAGCTTTCTGGTGTCAATGGCCTGTCTGTTCCAGCAGGGTATAAACCCTGTCCGTCAACAGTTGACCAGACAACTTCAAACACTCCTTCAAGCACATGCATCAAAGTCCTGTCTGAACCAGAAACCAAAAGTGAGGGAAAGACCTCCAAGAAACACAATGGTTTGTTACAGACATCAAAACAAAAGGGATTATCCAATGGTAAAGGCTCTGCTGACATCCTTTGCACTTCTGACTCGTCAAAAATCAAAGTTGGAAAACCCAGCAGTTCTCCCTCCATTTCTTCTGTGGACACTCTGACAAGGCATCCAGTCTCCAACAGCTCCCTTAAAGAACCTAGCCTGTCCAATAAGAGTGGGCCAGACTCTCCTTCTTTTTCCTTGGTCACCCCAAAACCACAGTCCTCCTCTGCTGTGGATCCCTCCTCTGCCCAATCCCAAGAGCAGGATCCCTCATTACAGCCCTCACTTGAGAAAAAAAGAGAGAAAGACAAGAAAGCACGGAAAGAAAAAAGGAGAGACAAAAAGTCAAAACGAGATAAATTGGCGGCTGAAAGAGCAAAAAGTGAAAGCAGACAGCAAGAAGGCAAGAAGAAAAAGAAGGAGAAGGGGAAGGACGGGAAATCGAGACATGGTAAACTAAAGGATAAAATACATAAGACTGACGACACATGGAGAGATGAACTAAAGATTCAAAGAGGACAGGTTGAGAACAAGAGTGATACGCTCAGCCCAGAAAGGGAAAAAGAAGAAGATAATGCAAAATGTGGAGAAACAGTTGTCAGTGGTAACATAGATAAAAACTGTAAATTAGTGAATTCAGGCAGACACGACGAGATAAACAAGGCAGATGACAGTTCCAAGCCAGTTAAACAAGCTGAGCCAGCAACATGTGACACTGGTAAATCAAAAGAACAAGATATCTCAAGACATATAACTGTGTCTCCAAGCCAACCCTCCTCTTGTGCTCCTCCCCCTCTGCCCAATTCTGTAGCCCGTACCTCCGTTTCCCCCCCTTCCTCCCCACGAGAGCAGGACAGCCGACCGCTTAAGAAACGCAAAGCCAGACGGCCCAGCTGGACCAAGCTGGTGCATCGGGCCCAGAGAGTGGAAAATCAAGAAGGCTCTTCAGATTCCCAGCATAATTCGTTACTAAATTTCCCCCAGAACCCCAAGACGTTACTTTCTGCCAAAGCCACTATTCAACAGACTGATGAGTCACACCACGGTTCCTCTAGCTCTTTAACAAGCAGCTCCTTCCCTACCAAACCTCTTTCCCCAAAGCATAGTCCCCTAACATCAGACCCTAGCCCTCCTGCTCCTAGATGCACAGTAACTTCTGCTCGGAAAAGGGGCCGCCCTAAATCCCAGAGCTCTAACTTAGATGAACCTCCCCCTAGACTATCTCCAAACACTTTCCCAACTGAGGTGCCTCTTCTGGGTTATGATGGTATCCAAAAAGCCCCTGTGCTGGAGCCAAGTTCCATACTGCAGTGTGCCACTCAGTCTATATCCAGCCCCAAGAAGCGTGGCCGTCCACCAAAGCGACCCCTACAAGAGGACCAAAGTGAAGATGCACTGATTTGCACTGATGACAGGGACAGAAGTAAAGATTTTCATCCTCCTGACAAAGGGAACAGGCAGCTAAAGATCAGGAGGCTGATTAATGAGATGAAGAAAAGAAAGAAGAGGAGACTACACAAAGAAATGCTGTCTGGGTATGTTAGAAAGGAGGGAAGTGAGGCAGCAGATGGGGAGACCTCTGCGAGAATGTGTAAATCGATTGAGGCAACAACAGTACACACGCTCTCAGCCCTGTCCTCCTCCTTTGGGAGTAAGCTAGGCCCTCAGATCAATGTGAGCAAGAGAGGGACCATCTATATGGGCAAAAGGAGAGGACGCAAGCCTAAAGCCCAAACAAATACAACAACCCAGTTCAGCTCTAAAAACTCCACTCAGTCATCTCAGTTCACCAATCCCTCTGAAACATCTCTTTTCTCCAACCAACTCAACTCGCACCCATTTCCCTCCCCATCTCTTACCCACTCCAGTGGGGCCCAGAGTCCTTATAGTGAAGGCAGCCTCACAGAACCAACATCCTCCCTTCTTTTCCCCCATCCATTTTCCCTTCCTTCCCCATCTTCCTCCTGTACCTCACCTCGTCCTCCCTCATCCTCATCCCTCTCTCCCTTTGTGAAGAGGAGTTGTCCGTGTCAGGGAAGGCATCACTTTCCCTTCCACCAGTCTTCATGTAAGCTCTACTGTCCCACCCCTCCACTGCATCACACTCCTGGCTCCCCTGGCCACCTGAAAGAGGCCATCCCCTCTCCAAGGAGTGAGTCACACAGTGAAGAGACGCTGCCAAGTGATAGTGGGATTGGTACGGACAACAACAGTGTTTCTGAGCGAGGAGAGATGCGGGGAACTCTGGGCTTGCTCAGGTTGGGCCAGGGTTCAGGAGTGATTCTGGGGGGTCAAAGGCATCCCTCCTCTGTTGTGGATCGCCCGTCTCCTGTTTCTTCATCCCTCGCTCACATACCAAGACCAACAAACCCAATCACCAATGCAAGTACTATGGAGCACCACAGACACAGGCACAGGCGGAGGGATTACGACTGTTCATCTTCCTGTACTTGCTTGTGCCCATGCCCCTGCCCAGGACACAATAAATGCACTCATTCAGACTTTTATCCTTGTCTTGGGCATAATGCACTGAAGAGACAGAAGAATAAACATAAGAAGAAGCACCAGCAGCTGCACATGCCCGATCCAGAGTTTCTGGCGGAATTAGAAGATCTAATTGGGCAGTTCAGCGAAGTCCATATTGGACGGCGAGGTTGGGCAAGGATGGGACTTACACAGGGCTTTGATGGGAGTGGGACCTCTGCTGGAGGAAGACGTCATCACTCCTCATCACATTCTCTCCGCTCCAACATCTTCAGGATCAATCTGAATGGCTTCTACTCGCCTCACCCTTCATCCTACTCTGCGAATCATTCTTTCTCCCCCCACCCTTTCTACCCCTGCCAGCCTGTGCATTGCAATAGGAAGACGGACCGCAGGCAATGTGGTTGCCCCTCAAAATTCCAGGAGACCGTTGAAAATATGGGCTATTACAGCAGCTATCCCCCAACCACAGCCCTTTACCACCACCTTCCCAGCTCCTACCCTCTTTCCTCCCCACATCAATACACCTCCCATCAGCCCCATCATGCCCATTTCTTCCTCAACCCTGCCAGATTCCACAGGCGGAGGAGCAGGTTGCTGAGGGAGGGAGCTTTAGGGGGAGAGGTTGATGGAGATGTAGAAAGAGGCAGTGGAGGAGGCCAACACCTCAGCTCAGGGTTCACATCCAGCCTAGTCTGTGGCTGTGGGAGAAGCGAACATAAACACAAGCATAAGCACCGTCACAGGCACTGCGAGCGAGACATGGATGACGAGGAGGATTTGCATGAGGATGAAGAGGAGGATGTAGTGGAAAGGGAGGGGATGGTCAGTTCGAAGGCAAAGTCAGGGTTCATTTTGGGGCAAGGGGATGGAGGTGGGAAAAGGCCAAGAGGAATAGGGAGGATGCTGTCTAAAGAATCGACTTGGTTATGTGACAAGAGAAAGGATTCCTTCTCTTCTGCTACTGCTGTCACATCATCATCTTCAGCGGAGAGGTACAAAAACACATCACTTACCTCACTGGGTCTTGGTTCCTCTCATCTTTCTTCATTTGGAGGAGGCTGGGGCGGCATAAGTCAGAGCTGGCCAAAATTTGGGGGCCTGGGAAGGGCAGGATTTGGAAACTCAGATCCAACATGGAGAGGCTTAGCTGGGGAGAAACATAGAGGCCGACTGATCGAATCAGACGGAGAGGACGAAACTAGTGAGGACATTCAAGAGTCAGATATGTATAGGAAATCCCCGTCCCCAACACACACCAACCTTTTTACCACCGCTGTCATGGCATCAGGGGCGAGAGGTCTGAGGAGCGGATTGGTCGGTCAGAATCCAGGATGGGCAGACAGGTCATGGCTAAGAGATCAGCCAGTGTGGTCAGAGAGGAGAGAAACAGGTGAGCAAGTGTGGATGGTTTGATAAATACAAGTGTACTTGGTGACTCAGTATGAGGCTGTGTCAGCATTGGTGGTGATATTGGTGCAAATAATTGAGCATGCGGCAATGTAAGTGTTTCTCTGGCTGGAAAATGTGTGTGCTGAGAGGTGTGGCAAAAATCTCCTGAAAAAATCCTGTAACATTAAATCTTGTGTGATTTATATGCATAGCCGAACTCTGTTAAACAATTGGCAGCAAATATGTTCAACAAAAGAAGAATACATAGAATGAAAATAGTTTAAAGGGGACATTATGAAAAATCCACTTTGACAGTGTTTTTGAACATATATTTGGGTAACCTGAGTGTCTATCTACCCACAAAATTTGAAATAAACCCATTCAGTCCTTTGTTTGTGGTCTGCATGAGTCTTACATCACAGAGAAAAATGCTCCGTTTCAAATTCTCTCAACTTGTGACATCAAAAGTTGGATTCTGGTAAGAAAATACCCTCCCCTCCCCTGGTATCACCACCCATGGACTCCACCCCCAGCCTAGAGCAAAACTTTTGCGCAGGTCCGCTATTTTTATTCTCGCTCAGGGGGTTCTCATTGCATTTAAAGAGACACACACACCAAAACAGAGCGTTCTGAGAGAGTTGGTTTATACAGGGTCACAAACCTCCTCTGGTGCTTGATTCATGTTATATTTTGACCAAAGCACAGCACAGATGTTTCATTGAGACCACAAGGGACTGTTTGAAAAGGTGGAAAAGGGGTATAATATGTCCTCTTAAAGAAATCCTGGCTGCGGTATCTTAGAGGTGCAGCAGGTCGCCCTTTTTTGGTAGGTAGACAGTTAGATCTCTGACTCCTGCAGTCTACATGTTGAAGTGCCCTTTCCAAGGCACCGAAGTGTGATTATGATTAGAAAAGTACTAATGGATAGCTTGTTACTTTCTATTACAGTCATGCTATCAGTGTATGAATATGTGTGTGAAAGGGAGACTGTGACATGTAGTGTAAAGCGCTTTGACTGATCAAAATACTGGAAAAGAGCAATATCATTGTGGCCTTTAACCATGGATGATAGAAATGAATCCAAAATACTCGTATCACAACAGCTAGCTAAGTAAAAAGCTTTATGCTAATGGGCTCTTTACTTGCACAGCATGACAGATTTTTATATTTACACAATTTGGAGATGAGATCCAGGCGTCAATAGTTTGCCAGAAAAAGTGACAGCCTTGATTTTCCTCAGGTGTTGAGCCACACATCAAGCCTGGAGGAATTTGAGAGGAAATCTGACTCTGTTCTTTTTATAG
The DNA here is from genome assembly GCA_020745685.1 of Tautogolabrus adspersus. Taxonomy (NCBI): domain Eukaryota; kingdom Metazoa; phylum Chordata; class Actinopteri; order Labriformes; family Labridae; genus Tautogolabrus; species Tautogolabrus adspersus. The sequence goes on from CM036542.1 coordinate 11,566,939, forward strand.
ACAATTTCAGTCCCCCTCTGCCGTGCAAGGAACATGCCATTCACACACACCAACTATGCACACACAAATGCAAACACTGAGCAACAACTCTATGTTGGAAGTTATTAAAAGTGTTATAGAAGGAGGGCAACATCTTGATGGTAATCTTCCCGAAAATCTTTGAAATCTTCCCCGGTCTGCAGCGAACCACATGCTGTTACAGGCTGGGGCTACTCAGTGAACACAGTCATTAGTAAACCACCAGATTGGCTATTTAAAGCCTGGCCTATCCTTCACTGCTGGCCAACGGGGCCTATTTGACTTGGAAAAATCCAATAAGGAAAGAGTGGTCAGTCTTGTCAGGGGCTGTGGAAAATGGAACAAAAAGATAGATGACCACAGCAGTGATTGATGAAGGATTGCATGGAGGTCAGAATTTGGGCAAAGAGAGCTTGCAAGGGGAAAATGTTGTTTTTCAAAGGGTGGAATACATTTGACATCAGCTCATCATCTAACTAAACCCACATGTGTTTTAAGAACAAGATGCTAGCACAGCACACTCGCACTCTTTCTCTCTGTCTTTCTTTACTCAGCGTTAAGAGACAGTTTTCCACATTAACTGCAAAAACAGTTTATGTGCAGGGGTGCCTACATTTGTACGCTCATATAAAAAGTATGCACTCTCCACAGTGTTTGTGTCCATTCTTGTGGTTATTTGCTTGCCTGTGTGTGTGTGTGTGTGTGTGTGTGTGTGTGTGTGTGTGTGTGTGTGTGTGTGTGTGTGTGTGTGTGTGTGTGTGTGTGTGTGTGTGTGTGTGTGTGTGTGTGTGTGTGTGTGTGTGTGTGTGTGTGTGTGTGTGTGTGTGTGTGTGTGTGTGTGTGTGTGTGTGCGTGCGTGCGTGCATGCGTGTGTGTGTGTGTCTGAGTATGTGTGTGTGTGTGTGTGTGCATAAATCACTTCTTAATGCATTTCCCAGAAGTGATCTGGTCAGAGGAAATGTTGTGACTCACCTTATCTGTGGCCCATCCGCATGACTCAGCCAAGGCTGGCCTCACCTCACACCTCCTGCTGGCTCAATCACTGATCCACATCTGTCTCATTTCCTCTCCGCCACTTACACCCCACCTCAACCCCTCCCTCCCTCCCTCCCTTTCTCTCTGTCTCAATGACTGAAGGTTTACAAGGTGACTCAAGGAGCCGGGGGCAGCAAAAAAGCGTGCCAACTCCAGACAGTGTGGCAGGGAAAAACAAAAGAGGGCCAGGACGTCCAAGAAAGCACCCACTGCCCTCCACTGTATCCTCCCCCATGCACTTATCTGCAGCACCCTCCATGTCATCAGCCAACCTCATGCCAGGACACAGCCACAACAGAGATGGGATAGAAATGGGAGGGAAAAAAGAAGAGAGAAGGCCAGAGAAAGATGGAGTAAGCGATGCACTGCAGCAGGTGACAGAGTTGGAGCTGCAGGCCAAGCGGAAGAGAGGACGAAAGAGAAAGTATGGTGACTCCCCTTGTCATCAGAGGTAAACAACCATAACTGTTTTATGTAGTAGCTGAGCTGGTTGACTTAAAAATCTAATACAACCACTCAAAACTGCTAAATTAACCGATCGTTTTCAGCACTGTGTGCTAAACCAGTGCCTTTTCTCTCTTTCTTTTTTTCTCTCTATCGTTCTATCTCTCTTTATGCTTTCCTTTTAGTGTCACTGAGGACAAACCCGAGTGTGACACCCCTCCTGAATGTTTCAGCCAATCAGAGGTCGACCAGGCCCCATCCCAACCAGTTACCATCCAAAGAGAGGAGCAAGGAGATTTTCCTCCCAGGAAGACGTTTCTGAGGGCAGGTCTATACTCCGATGATTACAAAACTACAGAGTGAGTCAACTGAAATTCTGCACAAACTGTTTTTACTTTTTTTGATTGTCAGATTTTTACTTATGTTTGATATATGTTGTTTCTAGTCCCCCCTCCCTGGCCCAGAACTCATGCAGAGAGAGTATGGAATACACACCAGAGGAGCGTGAATACAGCCTTCTTCCTGCTCCCATACATGTTGGTAAGTACTGTATATACAGTAAGAAGCTGCAAACAGTGTTGCAGTTTGCTGCAGCTGTGATAGGTCATCTAAACACCCTCTGTGTCTGACAGGGAAGTACCTTAGGCTGAAGCGGATTCATTTCCAGCTACCTTATGATGTCATGTGGCTGTGGGAGCATGATAAGGTATAGTAGATCTCCAAAAGTAATAATCAGAAAGTTAGACTGTCAAACTGAATCATCTTTGGAGATAAAGGAGATTTATGGTGTGTCTAGAATGAACAATTTTGTTGTTGCAGCTTCAAAAGCAGCCTGCTGTCCCACTAAAGAGGAAGCGGCGTTACTGTGAGTTACCAGTACTGCTTATATTTACACAGCAGCCATTTTCCTCTGATGTCATAGTCAGGGTGAGAAGTTCAAATGCTATTATACTGATGAGCTACAGGACGGTAGCAGTTGAGAGTTTTCTAGGAAGCTTTCTACTTACTGTTATCAGTTCATTGCTTCCAGATTGTTCAGGGGGGCAACAGAGGAGAAGAGTCTAGTTAGAGACGTAGGGCCCCGTTGGATCAGACGCCTTTCAAAGTGTGGTAGAGCATAATGGGCGGGAGGGAGTGTACACCTGGATGAGAGAGTTTAGGTAAGGAGGAGCCGTTTTTGTCGCTGTTTTGTAAGAGAGTAGCAGGGTTTTAAATTTGATGCAGGCAGTAAATGGAGGGAGATGTACAGCGGAGTGACATGTGCTCTTTTGGGTAGTTTAAAGACCAGTCGCGCTGCTGCGTTTTGGATCATCTGCAGGGGTTTGATAGTGCATCTAGGAAGACCTGCCAGTAGGGAGTTGCAATAGTCAATGCGTGATATCACAAGAGCCTGTACCAGGAGCTGTGTAGCATGCTCTGACCGGTGAGGTCTGATCAACCTGATGTTGTACAGGGCAAATCGACATGACCTTGCAATGAAGGCCACTTGAACCTTAAATCTAATGAAAGCTAACAAAATGCTTTCTAGGAAGTGCTTGATTTCTAGCATTAGCTGTTTTCTATAGAAATATGCTGAGTTTCTTTGAAATATGCACAGTTGTCTTTTGGGTAACTAATTTTTCCAGAAGTGGTAAAATGATAATCATTGTCGAGTACTCTTTAAATAAAATGTATTATTATTATTATTACCCTTTATTCATAAACTTTACAACCTGGAATACAGCAGTGGAACATTATATTTGCATTTGAGCTCCCCACCCTAAATGTGAGAAGAAGACGGCTGCTTTGTTAATATGGTGAACAAGATGTGTTATTTTCAGGTTAACCAGATGGATTAGATCAATGTTCTCACACAGAGTCTTATCTCTTTCTCTCTCTCTCTGTTTCTATCAGGCCGGCTGAAGGAAAGGTCTTCATCCTCTCACCAGACAGAGGTGCGTATATGTGCTTAGAGGTTGTGTCTCCGCAGTGTAGAAAGCAGCTTCAATAACTATAAAATCTTCTACATAACCCTCGCTTTTTTGTACTTTTTAGGAGGAGAGCTCGAGTGAAATCACCAGCCTGTTTCCTCACCTCGACATGGAGCCTTTGACCAGCACTGAGAGGTATTGAAAAACAAAGTTATTCGCATTTCAAAACAAACTACCCTATACATTGCAAGTCAACTGATGCTGTGTGAATGTTTCTCCAGGAGTTTCGTGGTGAAGCAGCACGTGTTCCTCATGAGGAACTTGGAGCTGGTGAGAGACCGACAGATCCGACTGAGGATAGAGAGGGAGAGGGAAAGAGATCCAGAGGGAGAGGAGAGGGACTGTCCACGTCTGTCCTGTGATGGAGCCAATGTGGAAGACAGCCACATCAAGTCAGGTCCATGAAGCAAGTGTGTGTGTTAGTTTTCGTTTCTGTAGGTGTTTGTGAATGATTTTGTGTATGTGGTTGAAACATTTTCATTTTTTACTGTACATCTGTGTACTTCTCTTCTGGTGCTTTGTGTTGTGTCTTTTAACTGAATGTGTGCATGTGTGTGTGCGTGTGCGTGCTCTGCTTACAGTCCTCATGTTTGGCCTGTCGTTCCATATCATACTCAGGAGCACCAAATAAGTGTTTTTCCAACCACAGAATATCAGGCTGAAGAAATGTTTCCCCATTTCTGTAATCCTCTGCTGCTGTCCAAGAACCCAGCAGGAAGGGTTAGGGTGACTTTCTCCATTAGCAGTCAAACCACAGTTTCCATCAAAGACTCCCTCACTGATTGCAGATAGAAATCAAGGGTGGAAAAAGGCATAATTACAGACATATCTGTGAAAGAAATGATGTGCTGCTTTCATTCGGTCCCGCAACGCCTTCACTAACATTAAGAACACTGTTTGACTTCTGACCCTCAGACCAGCAAGTGGGGGTGGAGGTGACGGTTATCAGCAGTGACCCCCACCATCAGAGTCAGGACACCTCCAGCTCACTCACTGCCAACCCCTGTGTGAGTGAACAAATGCACCCATGCACAAAATGAAAGGAAAAAAAACAATTGTTTCTCTTAAGACTGCAAATTTCCAGAAGGATACAAATCTGCTTATGTAATTATCTGAGCATACTTTATCTCTACAGTCCACCAAAACCCAGAATAGACCAGAGGGGGAGGAGGGAGAGGAAGAAAAGCGAGGGGAGGAAGAGGTCTGCAGCAGAGAACAGAGGAGGAAACGTCTGAATGATTTACTTTTAACCCTGCAGCATTAATAAGCTAACAGAGAAGGGTAAGTCGAGCAACATATTGTTTGCCTTTGAGAAGTATGCATAGTTTTGTTGATTGTATCTCGTTCTTATGCAGGTGGGATCACTCTGAAGAAGGGACAAGGCCTACCGCTGGACAGATGGACAGGAAGTGATGTCACAACACTGCTCTTAACAGTGGCACTGCCTCAGAGAACAAGTGAGAAAGAAACAGGGAGACAAGAACAGGAGAATTATGGAGGCTGCAAAAGCAAGAAAGACATCCTGCACACTGACAGATGAGCGTGTTGAACCTAGTGCTCTGAAGGGCATCACACCAAGGATGAAACCATGGCAACACATCCTTTGTCCAAACGGCGAGGGATGATGAGAGATAGACCATCCCGGATGAAAAAGAAAGAAACAGACCAGCTGAAAGGAATTTGCACTAGTGCTGGATGAACAAGCACACTAAAGACTGTATGTATGCTGAGTGGACTCACTTTAAAAACACACAAGCATACACTTCGATTGCTCTTACTTCGGCACCTTAAGTAAACTGGAAAAGACACAACTTTGCTTGGAAAGTGGACATATATGGTACTCAGCAATTCAGCTCTGAAGTTTCCAAGAGACGAGGAGTTCACCAAAATACGCCCGGGGGAACAAAAATGTAGCCCTAAGTAGGTCAGGATTGAACCCTCGTTTAATTGTTAAGCTTTCAAAGTCACACTGCACCTTTGGGAAAATGACACGAGGAGGAGTGAACCAGTTAAAAAGCTGTTGAGACAGTGTTAGGGGGGTTTTCTTCACTTTACCAAGACAGTGTCTGCTATGTACCAGTGAATAGGCTGGGGAGGGAGAGAGGGGGGTGGGCTTAGTGATAGGAATTTTGGCATTGCTGCAAGAGAATTTCTAATGAGGTTTTAAGAAAGAAGTTATTTTTGAAAAAAATCAAACAGCTTGAGTACTGTCTGCTAAAGAAATAGACAACGTATATTCATGAGAGGAATGTTTATTGACTATTTTCAGTATTGCTTCTTTGAGAAGGGGTTAAAAAAAAAAGTGTTTTGTTTACTTCGGACTGCCTTTGAGAATGTTTCGCTCTTTGCTCTGGAGCATTGACAATCAGAATGTCCTTGGTGGGGCAGGGGGGGGGGGGGGGAGAAACCGGAGAGGAAAGGGAATGTAAAGTAGAATTAATTTGCCCCAAATGCTCTGTAGAAGTGCCATGTTGTTGTTGTGTACGTTACCAAGCGAACTCATGCAGTCTTTTAAAGCAATATCTCCTCTGATAAGGAATATATAAAGACTTCCTTTGTTGTGTTTTTTTTTTATAGATGTGAATATTCGAGGATTGGACGTTATTTTTATGTACAGTTGCATAGTAGGTTGTTCTCCTATAAGAAGCATTGGGCTAATCCAGTGGAAGTCAGCATAAGCGTTTAGTTTCATGTGAATGTACATAGAGAGAGAGAGAGAGACCTGTTTTCCTTCTATCAGCAGTAGCGTGTAAAATGACTATCATACATGTCAATATTATCGCGAGTATACTTTTAACATCATATCAAGCCTGTCATTTTACTAACATTTTTTTAACAGATAATAAAGCTGACCAATATTTCAGTCATTTCTCCTTGAAATTGACTATGATTGTATAGGAGTTTTTTTGTAGGATAACGTAATTTGTCTTTTTTTTTTAGCTGAGCGTACCTTTTGTTTTTATATTGGTCAGACAATCAGTGACAGTGACTTAGTTTTTTTCCAGTGTTAAACTTCTGCTCTCTATCAGTAGTGTGGCTTCAAATAACGAGGCGAGAAAGTGCAATTTCTTTGACTGTTTACATACTGCATGTATATTTTTCCTCTTTCCTTTTTTTAACTAAGAGCACTACATTATTGCCAGTGGATGATTAACTTTATAGCAAAGGTACACATAAAGAGTTATTTATCTAGTTTGCATGAAATGTAACCTTTACCTGTTGCCTCTGATAACATGCTTCTGAAAAACAAAACATCAAAAACGGATATAACCCAACGCCATAGAATGTCAGATCAAACTTTTTGCCTCTATAACCACAATAATAAAAGCATTTTATGTCTACTAGTGCTAAACCCTGCGGACTCTTCATTTAGCAGTGTCCAGGCTTAATCTTGTGTGTGCATGTGTTTTGGAGGTTACTGCAGTGGTTTTAATTAGCTTTAGCAAACACTGCTATCTAGTGGTATTAGATTGTATATCTGGCACTGTGTCGTCCTCCACAATGACCCACAATGAAGGACGCTATCAAAGGAACACTGTTACAAGATGGGGGAGGCTGCACATCTCTCTCTGGAGATTTTGGTCTCCTCTTTCTGCCCTACACAATATCCAAAGGCATCCTGGGATCTTTACATCAGAGCACAAAAGTGGGAGAAGTTTTCCCCATGAACGTACAGAGAGGGGTGTGTAGTTGGTATTACAGTATTTTAGAGAAGGCCTCACTTCCTTTGCAATGCAGCACATGTAGGAAGTTTCCTGTCACATTTTGGTTGCAACAAATACAAGTCATTTTATTGAAGTAGGACGTTTTCTGAGTGAATCGTCGCCTATATTTTTCCACGATTACTTTACATATTATACTCTGCTTAATAAGGCCTTCTCTGTGACTTCAGTGCAAAAAAAAACAGCTGCACAGCTTTGGTTTATATGCATCATTTTATTTGGTGTATTTACAAACAAGCACATGCAGGAGGTGGACAGTGACTGACACTAAAGGGGCACTGAACTCTATGCAATAGTCGGACACAGAGGGATGTCTACAGGCTACATGACATCAGAGAAAGAGAAAGAGAGGAGGAGGAGGAAGAAGGTACAGAACTCATTGTTACACTTACACACACACACATAGGTGAAAGTGCAGGATGTGCAGACACGCAGATGTGCTCACCCTCATCTCTGCTTTCACTGCCACTTATGCTGCTGCCATGTGCACGCTCACACACACACACACACACACACACACACACACACACACACACACACACACACTCTCACACATACATAATGAACCCAGATAGATAGAGAGACATTAGATGGGTCAGATAGAGCTATTCCTTTCAGAGACCTCGAGATCAACAAATACATCCAATAAAATGCATTTGGACTTAAACATCGCCTAAAGCGTTAGTTAACTGATATTGTATCTTTATTTGGATAATATTTCTTACATGTACGTGTTATTCATTTCATGGCATTTATTGTGATCATAATTATTACATGATATGAGCACTGGTTTAACTAAACGCTACCAGACACTTGCCATAAATGACAGTAATGTCATGCTACATGGCATTAACACACTAACATGTGGAGACTTTGAAGCGTTCCCTGATCGATCATAATTTGAAAACTTTCCTGCAGAATTAAACAGGGGTCCTTTAGTGTCAGCCTTAAAGTCAGGGTCCTTTGTTTGAACTTTTTAGCAACTTGCATTAAAACATGAAACCAAAGCTATGACTGTAAAAAAACAAAAGAAGAAAAAAAAAAAAGGCGTTTAGTTTTACATTGAACCATATGCATAGTCATCAATATATACTATAGAGAATAACAAATAAATATTATGAAACAAAGCAATGTATTTCATATGAGCAACATCAGAATCAACAGATCACTTACACCACGACCACTTGTACTACCACTATCATTAATATCAATGATCATGATGAGCAAACATGGCGGGGAGTTAAATACAGAAGCTGAGGTACGAAGTGAAGACCAGCCACCAAACCTATAGACTTTACAAAAGCATGAAGGAATTGCAAACATCTGGAGTTTGGTCACTGCATTCAATTTAAGGTAAGATGGTTGGAAAAGGAGCTGAGCATATTTTTGTGAAGTTGCACTCTAACACATGCCGCCGGCCCTTTAAGGTTATGGACAGGTTGAGAGATTAGCTACAGATTGCTGTTTTCCAGATGTTCACTTTTTTTATGACAGAGTGGGAAATATAGAAGTGTTCTGGCATTCATTGAAATCATTCATGGCACATTACAATGCATAAAGGTATGAGGCTAAATCTAATAACTCTGAATATGATGTCAAGACAATGGCAATACATAAAGCGCACAAGAGGGAAGATACTGGATTTGATACTTAAAACAAACACATTTACCTTTTTCTTTTGCATGTATGACGACCACCGTATGTTAAGTTACAGATGTGAAGATAAAGAAGTAACCGATTTGTTTTTACTCATCCACTCTCTCAGGCTGCTGCTTTTGTTTTACTACCTGCTTTCTCTTTATCATCTATCTTTCTATCTATCTTGGTAATATTATTCTAAATTTGAATATTATATATATATATTTTATGTATATTTATACAGTCAAATATAGTAGCAGAAACATGTCAAACACACATGAACCAGGCGATAAAGATGGTCAATAGGGGTGAAAGTCAATAGGACACAGATCTACACAGCTACAATTCACTACATCACTACGCAGTATGCAACAGGAGCTAAGGCCCAGTACTCAGACATGTCTTCTCCACCCGACAACCTGCGAGCCACGACTCCCGTCAGCTGGCTTCGAGATATTAAGTGGCTACTCTCAGGCCATCGCCTCCTCACAACAGGCAGCCGCTGATCTGACAGCACTTGAATCTACTTGCGGTTGATTGCGCAGAGCTTTTCCCCTGTGATCGTTTTCAGATCAGTGGCTGACAAGGGAAGCAGAAATTGGGGGGGGGGGGGGGGGGGGGACATTTTTAAAGGGATACTTCACTCCAAGATCAAAGGTCTTCCAGTGTGAAATGATCTAAGTTTGACTCGAGTCATTATTTCACACCATCTGCTGCATTCCTGCTGTTAAAATACATTAGTTTAATGCTACCAAACTGGGTGGATGATGATGCTAGGAAAAACTCCCATATGTTCATACAGGGAGAAAAGCTGCACACTGCTCCGGATGCACATAGAGCAGAGCAGATGGTACTTTGCACTCGAGTCAAACTTAAACAGAAATGGTGTGAAACATCCCTTTTCAGAGTAGTAGAGCCTCACCAAAACCTCTCAATACTTGCCTTAAATATATCTATATATCTATAATTATTTTTTTATTTTTTTATTGTCTGATTGCAGCAGTTTTGGTGCTGAAGTCACATGATGAGGGAGGTGTAGCCAATAGGTACCAGCCCCTCTATGTCTCCCTGACGACAGCGGATCCAGTCTTGATCGACTCCTCCTAACACCACAAGTTCCTCCCCTTTGCAGAAGCTGAGCTCTGATCCGGTTCCGTTGTGGTCACACAGCGTTCGCACTGACCTGAGGACACACAGCAGAGACCAGTTCAGCCCAATTGTACCACAGCTACACCAACGTCATCGCCGACATGTGATGAAGCCAAATCTTTGATGAGTCACATCGCAGGATTGTTCGCCGTCAAACGGATGAGTCACCAGGCTTAGAAAGACAAATATTGAGTACTGGAGCACTTTCCACACCCACATGTGCTCTTTGGAGGGAAAGAAAACGTGTCGAATTAAGAGACACCATGATGCTCTGAAGGAGGCTACAGTAAAACTAAGTGTTAGAGCATTTCTATAATGTATATATTTTCAACCATCCACCTTATTGTTGACTTTTAATAATGCAGTTTGTTTTGTCATACTAACTGTAGGTCATTGATGAAGGCATGCTTTGTACAAAGTTTGAAAATGTATGCCAAAATATTGCTCTAAGTCAATCAATGTCACTAATACCAGATAATAAAATCGCAAAATCTTCCTTTAATGTAAATGTTGTTTTATTTAGAATGAATTTCTTTTGTTTTACAGAAACATAGGGTATGTTATCTCAATTTTCTTTTAGTGCATGGCAGGTCTATGGACTCTTCTCCATATAATAAACTTGATCTCCTGCAGTTTAAGATGTTCATATTGTTATTTTAACAAAAGACAAATTATCTGATTCAGGATGTATAATAGCACTTTTGAGAAAATCAACCGCCTCTATCTTCTCTGACTCAAATGCTTTGGCCATGCCTTAAAGTGAATAACTTTGGGGATTCACCCCTTCAATTATCTTTATTATGTAATGCTTTTTAGACGTCCATTGAAACTTTTGTACTTCCACTTAAGAACCAGAGATGTATTTAAATAAGTACAAAACTACCTTCTAATGCAAAGTGGTTCAAATTAGTAATGTTTATTTATATTTTTTTTAAATCAAAATTTGCATATTTTTTGCAAATTCTATTAATCTAGACAACTTAAACAGCCTAATTTGAATCAGTCACTGGGGTACGAAGAAGAGGATAGAGGCATCTTTAATGTGGTCAGATTGAATGTCCGATGACGTAGTTGCATTAACATGTCAGTTTGTTTGTGCATGTGTTTTTCTTTCTCCTTATTACAGGTTTATTTTTTTCATTTTTGAATGTGTCTTTGAGGCCTGTTGGTTGGATAAATGTGTTCCAGAGGGCAGAAGTATTGTTCACTACTGTATGTTATTGGATATTTTTTTGTCTCTATATTTGAACATGTAGTCCATTTTTATCTCTGAGTAAAGCTCCACCTTGTGGTGGGCAACTGTCATCCGAGATATGAGGTTCAAATGACTGTTAGTTGTAATATTATTCTTTTGTATTTGTTTTGAAGCTAATAGAAAATCCCAAATGTATCAAGTTAAATCAACACTGTATCTGTGGTTTGAGATTTTCATTGTGAAATCTGTCTATCACTCCAGTCTCTACTCAATTACACTGCATCTGTCCTTATAAAAATGCACCACCTTCCACCCTCCACCACCCTTTATGTCTGTTGTACCTGAGTGGTCTGGGTTTGTCCTTCATTTCCAGTGCATCAATGTCTTTCTCCCGCTCTGGTTCACTCGCTTCCTGCTGCTCTGCAGCCCTCCTTAAGAGTGGGGTGGAGTTGCTGCTCACCATTCGGGTCAGTGCAGTGACACCAGGAGCAAGCCACTGAGAGGGTCGCCTGTGGAGACAGAAAAGGAGGAATAGAAAAACAAAGCTGCCTTAGCTTTTAAATCATGCAATAAACAGTTTTTCAAGTACCTGAGAAGTGTAACATTTGTTGGCTAACCTGGTAGGTGGTGTGTTTCCAGGTGGACTGATGGGGCTTTTAGAGGCTCCAAACAGCCGCCCGAGACCCCAGGGAACCTGAGCACCACAGCTGACCGGAGCAAAGTCGCTCTCTGTCTGGATCTGCAGATCCGACAGGTCTGTCTTCACTTCATCCTTTTTCAGGCTCAGCTCTGACAGGTTCCTACTCAGTCTTCCACCCAAACGCATCACGGCCCCCCATCCTTGCTGGATCACCTGTGATTAAAACAAACATATCAGCCCTGTAGGATCAAACATTGTCTTACACGACACAAACTCAACAGCAAGACAGAGGTGAATACCTGTCCAGCCTGCTGGGCAAGGCTGTCCTCATCATCTTCAGGAGGAGGTAATGCTCCAATCTCTTTCTCCTGTACCCACATCAGCTGAGGACTGGTCTGTGCCAGAGAGACAGAAACCTTTATGGGTACAGCGCTGATCTGTGCTGACTCTCCTGATCCTCCATTCTTTGCATTAACCAGAGCTGATGCTTTTTCTTTGGTGGCCTGAAGTTCTGGGCTTTCAAAGTTGACCTCTGACAGGGTTTCAATATATCTGCAGCCTGTGGTTCTAGATTGTTCTGTTGATCCAGCATCCTGAGAAGGTGGGCTGGGGATCTCTGGTCTGTGACTGTCTGGCTCTAGATGGTGGTGCTGGAAGAGCAGGTCGAGGTTGAATGTCAGCAGGCTGAGAGGCTGCAGCACCAGGAGCAGCTCCTCGAACAGAGGCTGGCATGCAGACAGCGACAGTCGCATGAAAGAAGTGGGACGGTAATATGTCTCCAGCACATCTGAGAGGAAGAGAGATCACAGTTAAACATTTCTATACCAACAAAATTGATACATAAGGAAAAAGAGGAAACTTACCACTGCAGGACTGAAGGTGAGACAGCCAGAAATCAAGACGCTTCGTACTAAAGAGAAAAATCGAGAGAAAAGTAAAAATGAGGATAAGAAGAGGTGCATGAAAATAAAAATACATTATTGGTATGAATTAAAAAATTGTTATCTAACTACTGATTTGAGAATTGTTTTTGGACATCAGATAGTTTGAGGAGCAGCTGGTAATAATCATCCCTTGGTCAGTTTTAAAGGGATATCTTGTGGAAGAAAAAGCCTCATTTAGAAAACTACTGTTTTAATTGGATACTTAAAAGCTTACTATGCAACTTTCAGAGCAGATTTTTAAACCAAAACAAAGGCTCTCTTCAGACACATCTCCTTCATCCCTCAGCTCACCCCTCCCTACCCTCCTGTCTCCACACTTCCCCCGCTCCTCCCGTCCTGTTTCACCAGCAAGTGACGACTTCTAATAAACATCTGACAACAAGATTCTGCGGTCGTCATCAAGTGACAATATGTATCTCAAAGTTGATTTGGTTGTTATCTCCATCAGTTGTACTCTATGAAGACCCTAGACACAGCGTCCCTGAGTAGGCAGGGCCATATCTCTTCCCCCACATAGCGGCAGGGCTAACGGTTAGAGAGGGAGGGGTTCACGCGAAACAACAACAACAACAACAACAACAACAACAACAACAACAACAACAACAACATATGGTTGTAAATGTCCTTCACATGCTGTTTTGGGAGATTCCTCTTAGTTATTTGTACCCCTCCTCCCTGTGAATGTGTGTGGGTGAGTGTGCGATTGGCAGGTATGTGTATCTTTAGGATGGGTTATGGGCTATGATTTTTGTTTGTTTTTTTGAAGTTGTTTTGGTGATTTTGAATGTTTGTAAAACTTTGTGTTTGTTTTTTGGGTGTGGTTTTCATACAAGCCATTGACTTTTTCTACCATAACCATTTACATGCTTTATATTTTCTTCATGAGCTTTTGATTTCTGTGTGAAATAAGTCAACCACACAAAACTAGACTTACTTCAGAAGGCCGAGCAGGAACGCATTGAACCTTTGCTTGCTCTGTCTGAGCTGGGGCAGCTCTCTGACTCGAACTTGAAGGTTGAACAAGGCTTGTGTTTTTGGACCTTGAAAAGTGGGTTGAGAGAAAGAGTAGGCAATATATACAAAGAGATGGAGAGGATGAAAGGGATCAATAGAAGAATTTACTACCGGGAGCGAAATATTGCAGTGAAACTTGGGACTAATAGGCCAATCAATATCTGCATCCTGTTGTTCGCTTAATTCAGCATTTCAGACACTAAAATCAACAAGTATTGGCTGACGTGTGGGAAAAACGACAGAAAGACTAAGTCCAGGGTTCATCTTTATCACCCAGGGGAAAACAAACAAAAAATCTGCCTAACATTGTATCTTTAGTGTCCAAATCTATAAGTGCTAAGTCTCCTATGATCCTTTGTATGCTACCTGGCTGTGTGGAGGCCTGGACCAGACCCCAGGCAGAGTTTGGCCTCCTGCCTGCAATCAGGTCACTCTGGTGGGGTTTCAAGCCATCAGTCAGCAGGCTGTGCAGGGCAGGGCAGAGGCACTGCAGCACCAGACGGCCCAGGGATGGATTTATAGTGCTGTCTCCTGATAAGGCCTGAGAGGAGAGAAAAAAAGAGGGCAGTGGAGAGGAGAGGAAAATGGAGTAGAGTGAGAAAGAAAATGTGCAGTGAGAGGCAGAGCAGCAGATTGAATCAGACAGGATGAGAGAGAGAGGGAAGAAAATGGGACACAAATGAGAGTTTGAGAGAAACAGCGAGCAACGAGGGTCAGTATGATGTCATGAGAGATGATTCGGGGGTGGAGTTAGTTAAAATTTCTCAATACTACAAGATAGCTACGTCAAAAGATTTTCTAGTACCTTGTTAACTGAGATAGACTGAGGAGAGATGGAAAAATAAGCAGAGTCAGGACAAGAAGAAAAAGATGGGAAAGAATTTAAAAGATGAAAAACAAATGAATACAGTTTGACATTCTGTTTCTCGACACAAAGATTTGTTTCAGTGTATGCCACCTTTGAACACACTGTGCGGAGGTGACCAACAAATGTCCCTCTTCTTATCTTAGAAAACGTTTTTAACTTGTATTTTCTCTCTAGTTTCTTCCAGATAGATTTGTCATTACTCTTGCATACAGTTTGTTTCCCAAGTTAATTCTAAAGTCGTATAAACCTAAATCCTACAGGGCAATCAAACTTTTTGTCAATAAACTCCTCACTAAAAACTAGAACTAAAATAAAAAAAAGGTAGATTTGTCACATCGTGAAGCATGATGATTCACTTCTAGAAAGTGAAACATAGCAAAACACAAAAACCACAATCCAGTAGTGACTGACCTTCTGAACAACCGTCCGTGAAGAACTGAACTGAGCCAAGATGGCTTCCACTGCAACACTGACCGCACTGACCAGAGCTGGAAGGAAAACAATGATTGTCTGTTAAACTGTGAGAGCTACAGACTTTAGGAACAAAGATCTATACAGTTGAAATAATGTGTCCACCTTTTTTCTCCTGCAGGAACAGAGAGGACAGGCCCAGACCTCTCATTGGATAATCCACATCTTCGCCCATCCAGGAAGTCCCTGTCCTCTGTACTGAGCCAGCGAATGAAACACTGCGAACAGCTGATAGTGACAGCACAAAATAAAAAATTACTTACTAAAAAAAGATGTTTTTTTTAAACAACCAGAGTTCATGTAAGGTTTACAATTAATCACCACAGACAGTTACACTTTCACTGAAATATTTGTGTTATTAGAGGGAGCAATTAAGCAATGAGAAGCATTGGAAAAGGCAGTTAGAAGCAGATGGTAATACTGACAACAGCGTGTGAGGACATCCTGTGAATATTTGTTTACTGTGACTGGCTTTCAACATCTGGATCTGTGAAGACAACTACTTTCTGTATGCAGCAGGGATAAACATGATCCCATGCATTAATGTTGACTGACACAAAAACCCTCATACAAGCATAACAATGCACAGGAGGAACTGCAGAGTTACAGGGGAGAAGCAAACCTATGAGCTACCACATCAGTCAGGAAAAAAGTACACAGAAGTGCAAAGGGAAAGTTGATGTTTTGACAGATTTATATAATGTAATTATATAAATACAAACATTCTTATAATAAACAGAATGCAGTGGACTTTAGCTAGTAAGTAAACACACACAGACAAAAAACGTTCATCCAAATAAAAAATCCCTACACTGCATTATCAACAAGCTTTTTTTGGGCTGTGCCTGCCTGGCATGAAATGCATGTGTCCATTTTACCACGTCGTGCAAAAACAAAAACAACAGGGGGATTGACACAAAGACGGAAAGACAGACGGAAGAAGACAAAGAGAGTGATGAGAGTGACTCGAGACACCCTCTGACAGGAGCAGCTGTTACCCGCCCATGGGCCTTTTGCAGATATGAAAGCACCCTGTAGATAAGACGTATCAGGCTACCTGCAGAGAGCTGACTCCTGATACATAAAACATCTCCAGTTACAGAGTTCTTTCAAATCTGCAAACTAGCTGGATTGAGGAGGTGACAGACGTGTGAAGGCCACCATATCCACAGAAGAGAATACAGAAGGACAGTAAGAGAGACAGACAGATGTACATGCAAGCAAGATGACTGAGAAAAAAGAGAGAGCGAGTGTAAAATGTAGGGAGAGAGAAGTCTTACTCGACACACTTGACTGCGGAGGAGCCTGGTAGAGTTTTGGGGGTAGGGGGGGCGCCCTGGGTGGGATAGGGGGGTAGAGGTTTGGATAGTAGAGGGGAGCAGCGAGGGCAGGCAAGGTGTGAGAGCGAGGGAAAAGCGGGGAGTTGAGGCTGTAGCCTGCTGCACCAGGTGGGGGCACTCCTGAGCGCAGAGGAGGGGAGAGGGCTCCAATAGGAGACAGTCGGGGCGGGGCACCCCTGTGCAGGGGACAGTTTTTAGGGTGGTAAAGGTAATATGTTGGAAGAGGAGGAAGCTCTTTAGATGTTCTTTCCTTGTCCTTGTGCGGGTGTGTGCGTTTTTCTGAGTACAGTGAGTCCATGGTGCTGATGCTGTTCGAATAGGTCATCATGACATCAATGTTCTTATACGGGGTGGAGCAACCCGGAGTGTCTCCGGTTCCACAAACATTTGTTTTTGACTTAGTGTGTATGTCTAATTCACTGCAGTAGAGGGAGTCAAAATTACAGATTGAGTCGGACTCAAAGTCCTTGCAAGTGTTAATGAAATCCCCATCATCACCAGGAGAGTCTACACCAAACTCAGCCAGGGATTCATAGTTAAACCCAGCGCTTATATTAGTGTTAGAAACATCCCTGTGGACACAAGCTGAGCTGTCAGCCGGGCCCCGTTGTATGTTGCTGTGTTTTTCTCTGGACTCCCTGCCTGCATGTCTGTTGGGTCTGGGATCTGCAAAAGGCTGGGAGTTACAGTAGCCGGGGCGAAAGGAAGGGAGGGTTGCGTGGAGGAAGTAGGGTTGGGAGGACTGGGTGAGGGACAGTGGGGGGGGAGGAAACTGCTTATTGGAAAGTTTAAAAAAAGGAAAGACATTTTAAGGTGCAGGAGTCAGAGGGGCAGGGGGGCACACAAGCATAGTGATATATGGGAGAAAAGTGAACAAACAGTGGAAACAACAGAATGGGATGGAAAGGTGAGAAAAACAAGGAATATTAAAGCAAAAAAAAAAAATGTGGCAACGAAATGGGAAGGAGAAAGAGATGCAGAATTATGTTAGAGTCTGTCGAGAGAAAAATGCACATTCATGAATGTATTCCAGCAGAGATCGTTAACATGTAATATCATGCAGAAATGCATCATTTAAACAAGTCAAACAGTTGATTGACAGTTACACAGACAGTGTATGAGTCAATGGAGTTGATTTATGAAGAGTAATAACTGCAGTTTTTTTATTTAGGAGGGTCTGACACAACAGGAAATGATACCGTTGCCATAAAACACAACTGCTCAGCAGTCTAATTGATGCAGTTGAAATTATTACTCTGTCAATCAGCCTCTCATTCACCAAAGACTCTGTAATTAAAATGCCACCATCAATCCCAAAGATTAATCATATTAGAAATCAGAGTTTTCTTTATGGCATCTGGCTTCACTTTCATTTCCAACTTGTCCTAAAAGCTCTGAATATAAAGTATGAGACTGTACAGTGAGTTCCAATCTAACAGTTTTTTGTACTTTACTGCAGCGCATGCCATCATCACCTCTGGATCACCTTCTCTCTCTCTCTCTTACTCTTCTCTGTCTTTGCTTCTACCTCGCTCTACCTCTCTCCCCTCTCCACCAGGACAGCACATACAGTATAATGCTGAGTCAGTCAACAGATAGACAGATACAGACTTCTGTTCGCTTCTGCTCAATCACTGTGTCTATCTCTGTGAAGCTGAAAACACTGTGAAGACATTCTTTTCTTTACACTCACTTGCCTGAGACAGACTGCTAGGCTATGGGCTACAAAATGAGCTAAATGCAACCATACCTTAGCTAGACTTGAGCTGTCTTTGAACAGGAACCAACACATGATACTTCCTATTTTTCTGACACAGCTCTCAGCAATTGGTTCATTTAGTAGGATCCACCCCTTGGATTCTTAAAGGTGTACACACCTCTTTTCCCTGGCTTGCTCCCCTCAGCATATACCGGTAGTTACTTTGTAATTCATTTGAATGTGGGAAACAGAAAGCAAATGTAAGTAATGAGATAATACTGAAGTAATGGGACACATATCCACCAGGCTTAAGACACTTTTCTTTTTAAAAACAGTTTTAAATGAACCTGCCCCAAACATCAGAGATCTTCTTTCGATTTATGCTCCAGCTAGATCACTGAGGTCCTCTCCTGCTTCTCAATGAATGTTTATAATGCGTCCCACACAAGTATGACAAGCTCTCTCTTTAATTTTAAAACAAATAGGGATAAATTGTTTTTTATCTGACTTTCCTTTGGAAGTAATGTTTTAGCATTTGTCTAAACTTTATCATCTCACATGCTCTACACTAGCTTTATCCATGGCATTTAGTTTGGTTTTGTTTTTTCATTATTTTTATTTATTGATTGTTGTCTTTTTTTTACAATATATTTATTGAGTTTAAAACATTTTTAAAGACACACAATTACAATTAAATAAATTTCTGAGGAAAAAAATATGCACATATATATACACATTTGTACAATAAAAAAGAATCATAAAAAATGTAAAACAAAAAAAAACTTCAAGGACAAAATGTAACAATAGTATTAATATCTGATTTTTGTATTTTTATTGTTTTTACAGTTTTCATTTCTTATTCTTGCAAAATTGTTTAAATTTTTGTCTTTTTTTACATTTGTGTTTTATGTGAATCACTTTGGGCTGCCATCTTTTATGCACACTGTAATGTTTCATGTGTAGCAGCTCGTTGTACTTCTTTCAAAAGTATTTGTACCAATAAAATGAGAAGCTTTTTGGTTCTGAAAGAACATGAGCAGCTTGATTTTAACATATACCTTATGGTACCTAGGCATTAGCAATTGAACCCTTGATGTCTATGGAGCCTACTGCAGCTCTGTATTAGATGAGTAACTTGATCTTAGCTATCTGCGCCACTCTAGGGAGCAACGGTGGAGGGTTTTGGAGAGAGAGGATAGACATCAATAGAAAAGAATCCAAACATCCTACTTTGACTGGAACTACAGCTAGTAGAGAGGAAGATAATATGTAAATATTTAAGGACATTTAGCAAGAAATAAACAAGAAGACAGTAAAGCTGAGAGTTAGTGGTGGAGAGGAGGGAGAGAAAGGTTGTGAGCTCAGTGGGCACGCCATTATCCCCCTCCCGTTGGTCTGAAGAGTGGATGAATAATTGAATAAGGCAGTGATGACATCACACTCTGATAACCAGTGCAGGAAATACTGGCTGGAAACTTTCCAACCTCCTACTTCTCCTCATATTACCCTCACTCCCTTCACTTGCTTTCTCCCTCCATCTTCTCACTGTTACTCATGTTCCAACTCCAGCTTTCACTATCTTGTTCCCCTCCCCGTTTTCATTTATCTGTCATATCATGCATCATCCCTCTCTGACTCAGGCTCGTCCCACATCTCTTCTCTGTTGTTACATACATCATCTCCATAAGTGAGTCAACTTTTCACCTCCCTTGGTTTCTGTCTCTGTCTTTTGTTCTGTTCGAAAATATTATTTGTGCATCCCTGAAAAAAGTTAACAAGCTGACTGTTTGTCGTTTTCGCTGTCTGTCTCTCCATCCTCTGCCATCCCAGAGTTGTTGTGTCTTTTAAATTACGCTGAGCTACATTGCTGTAAATGTGTAGATATGATACCATTTATTCCTTCTGGATACCAATATCAATTCTGATACCTAAACTTGAGTTATGGCTGATACCAAGTACCCCTACCCCAGATACTACTGTGCTAAAAATAAACGTACCCTTAGTGCAAAAGCACTAAGTGTTGACTAATTTTACACTCTCTGTTAGCATCGCTATGTTGTTGTTTGTTATTAAGTTTTTGGAGCGTAATTAGTCCAGCTATCTGATTGGTAAATTAACTGGCATACTCGCTGATACCTCATACTGGTGTCAGTGTTGATACAGCTCTACTTATGTTTTTTTCTATACAAACACAAACATGTATATATACACACATGCAGATTTCTTCCCATATGTCGTCAATTTCACCTTCCTACTTTATTTTTAATGGCAGCAACATCGGGATTCATACTCACCTGAAGTTCTTGACTCGAAAGTTCTTCCTCCGTCGGCTCGTCCTCTCACCTCCACCTTCTTCTCTTCCTCTTCTTTGCCTTCCTTTTCCTCACTCTTATCATGTTCACACTCCCACTCTCTGCCAATGGTCCACAGGCTGCTGTCACTGATGGAGCAGCCAATCTTCTGAGATGGGCACAGCTCCAGTTGTCCCCCCTCCTTGTCCGCTCTCTGGAGCATCTCCTTCAGAGCGGCCATGGAGGTGAGGGCCGGAGGCGGCTGCATGAAGAAGGCCTGAGCCTGAGAGGTGTACTCCCAATGTTGGCCATCGCTTCCTTCCTTCTCTCTTCTCCACCTCAGGTTGTAGAGTATATCTGCATCTGGTGTAATAACTGTTGGATCAGGATCTGGGTCAGTAATCACCTTTGTTGGAAGGGAGGCGCTCTTGTTACGGAAGCGCATCTCTTTAAAAGTTGTGGTCTTGGGAGGTACCCCTGGAGACGACCCTGATGAAGTGAGCTTCTTGGGAGCTTCCATAGGAGATTTTCTCATTTCCAGGCTACGAGTTTTAGGGGGGCCTTCGCATTCAGGTGTGAATGCTATGAGCCAATCAAATCTCTCAGGTTGGGCAGAATTGGCTGAGAGAGTGCTGACTTTGAGGGGTGGATGAGACGGGGGAATGGGGGGTAAGGGACGAGGAGGAGGAGGAGGGGGAGGTGAATCTGGAAACACTGTATGATATTGGAAAGATTCAAAGTTCATTTTGTTTGTTTTATTTTCATGTGTATTGCTAAGGTTGGTGCTGTAGTAATGGTCAGAGGTCACACCGTTGTTCCTTTTTCTTCTCCTTGCCAACTCAGTGAATGAGGTGGTTTTTTGTACATCCATGTTTTCCTCTTTCTTTCTACCTTCTTCAGCTACATCTGCTCGACCATCGCAAATCAACTTCCCTCTGCTACTCCATGAATCTCTGGCTAACATTTCTGTGTCACATTGGTTCTCCTCCTGCTCTTTTAGTCTGAACTCTTGTGGCTCAACAGACCTGGACGAGAAAACATTATTTCCATCTCCCTCATCCTCCAGGCCTCCAACACAAACTCCGAGCTCGGGGCTGAGTTTGAGGAGCTCAGCTTGAGTCAACCCGGCAAGCATCAGCAGCTTCCGAATTTCTACATCCAGTGTGTGGAAGGATGGGGGAGGAGGCAGGGCGGGCGGAGGTGGTATGGCAGGGGGAGAGGAGGAGGACACTGAGATAACAGGGGGAGGAGGCAGAGGTGGGGGTCGTGTGGTCGGAGGAGGAAGGCAAAAGGGGGTCTTTTCCTGTTCCTGTTGAAGAGCGGCGATTCGCTGGGCCTCCTTTCTGGCAAGGTGACGCTTTCGAGGAGGGGGGATAGGAGGAGTTGGGGTGGGAATAGCTGGAGGTGGAGAAGGAGTGGTATAGAGGGTAAGGTAAGGGACTGGTTTAGAGGTGGGAAGGGGAGGAATGGAGGGAGGAGATGGTGGTAGGGGTTTCTCACACCTAAAAGTGGTGAATGTTGGGGAGGAAGAGTTGGGGGAGAAGGTAGTCATAGTAGGGGATGTAGAAACAGCCATGGAGGTGGTCTCCCTGCTGATATTGATGTAGGTGTGGAGGTCAGAGCTTACACTAGCATGACGAACTGGGGGTTTAGGGGGTCTAGGTGGCGGCTCAACCGGGGAAGGGGTGAGGGAATCAGGAGCAAGAGGATCCTCGCAATCTGAGGGAGCAGTGAGGTCAACCCCTGCATCTGAGAATTCCTGAGACTCTCCCATCACTCCTCGACTTTTATACAACTTCCAGGGAATGTCGATGTTTCCCATTTCATCCATTACATCTGATAGATCTTGCTCCTCCAGATCTCCAAGATCAAATCCCTTCTCGTGGAGCCTGGCAACATAGGCCAGTTTTACTTCCCTATTTACCTTCTCCAAGCGATCCAGGTGATCCAGTCGATCCCTCAGAACATCCCAGTGTTGCTCCCCCTCCAGATCCCAGCGAGCCACTTGGATCACCTGGCTGAAGCGCTCCATTTTACCAAACTCACCAACTGACTCGAGAAAGTCAAGCAAGCCTAGTTTTGCAACCTCAGAATCACCTTTGACACCTAGGTAGTCAGGAGAAGGGGAGTCCAGGGCGGAGGGGTAGCCCTCATCTGGGGAGCAAGGAGAATTTTGGGAATGTGATGTTAGGGAGAAGGGATTGCTAAGAGGGAGGGATGGGGGTGAACGCAACGGGGGCTGGCATTCAAGCGCTTGTGAAAGAGATTGGGTCTTAGGGGACAGAGCCATGGATAGATCATCTTGGTTGTGAGAAGAGCAGATGGAGGTGGATTGATCTGCACAGTCAGACTCCAGATCAGAGCAAGAGCTGATTGAAGTGGAGGACGACGAGGTAGAGGAGGACAGAGAGAACTCCAAGAGGGAGGGAGGACAGTCACAGCATGATGGTACCAGAGTGTCGTCATCATCATCGTCGTCGTCGTCATCATCATTGTCGGCCTCGTCATCATCGTCAATATCAATATCCCCGCTGCTTTCTTCCTCGTCATCGTCTTCCTCAACTTTTACGTGCTTCTTGTTGATGAGATTGGCGCATTCATCTGTGTTTTTCCCTTCATTTTCCAGACCGGTAGGGCAGGCGGAGGGCTCCATCTTGGCGTGTGCTTCTGAGGCAGGCTGTGACTGCTCCTTGGCTCCTTTCCCATCATGCCTCTGGGGCAATATTGCTGGTGGAGGAGGTGGTAGCTGCAGTTGCTGCCTGATAGAAATGGTGTTATTGTTGTTATGGTTATGGTTGAACATGCTGTTGTTATCCTGCGGCGAGCGTCCATCGCAACACAGACAAGGAAGGCTTGGCTCGTTGCAGTTTGGGTCAAGTGGGAGAACAGAGGGGAGCGGTGGAGGTGCGGCTGCCGGTGCAATTTTAGTCACTGCAGATGTACGAGCACTCTTAGGTTTGGGTTTGGCTGTTTTGGAGATGGTGGAACTTGCTTTTTGTGAGCTAAACCTGCTTTGGCTTATCGGTGCTCGAGGCTGCACTCCAACCCTGGTCCTGGTGGGTGCAGTGGGGCCTTTGGTAGCACGGCGTGGGGAGGGTGTGGTGATTGTGTTCATGTTTTTATCCTCCCTCTGAAAAGCAGCGCCTTGAGCCTTTGGTCCAGCTGAAGCACTGGTCCGTCTGCTGGCGTCAAAGCGCCGTGGCTTTAGAGGCTGAGAGGAGGACTGCATTGTTTTAAGGATGCTATGATATTTATGTTGCTATAGAAACAAGTGTTGTAAAGGCTGGACAGATCCAAACGGTGACGCGTCGTGACGGTCACATCTTGGCCTTGATCCCAAGATCCTGTAACATAAAAGGAGAAACATAGTGAATAACGACTATGACAAAATTCTGCTCTTCAAATAAGGTTGTCCTGCTCTACATGTGCCTTTTTAGGCTATGTCTTTGAAGTTAAATCCTTCATCTGGACTGTTCATTTAGTCTCTTTGCTTTGGGCTTTCTCTGTTATAATTATCACAGCCAACGTCCTGGGAGAAGACAGCAGTGATAAGGACACACACACACTGGCACACACACAGAGTCCTGATTAAAAGAAAAACGATACTGCATCACCACTTTAGAAAGAAGAGCTAATTAAATTACTCAATTCATAAATTGTCAGAAAATGAACAAGCAAACTCAGTGAATAAATGATTGAATGAATAATATTTATCGGCTCTAGCCTCTTAAATCAAACGCTTGCTTCTTTTAGGTATGTATTATAATAAAAAGAACATATTAAAGTTTGGACTCTCATAAAAACCAAGACATGGAGTTGACATCTTGGGATACAGAGATGTTTTTTTTCTTTTTAGTCTGACATAGTATAGACAATGTAATTAATAAAGCATTTGGCCAATCGGTTAATAATGAACCACAGAATTCTTTGTATTATCATTTCATATTTTAAAACATATTTTTTGAAACCATTCAGGGCACAACAGAAATCTGTTTACAAAAAAATGTAAAATGGACATAACAGATGTGGCACAATGATGTGCAGTTTTTCTTATTTGCATTGTGTTTTTTGTGCTCAGCTTTGTTATCTTTCTATTGAAATTCAAAACACACACCCACACAGATATCACATGAAATGGTTCCTATGATAATAATTGTCAGCTAATTTATAGCCTAATAACTGTCACTCATCATCTGAACCTGTTATGTTCAGCCTCACAGAGCTCTGATATTCATGAGTTTACTGTAGTCAAACTGTCTCCATCTGTGCCAGTCCATCCTTAGAAGATGACAAGAGGCAGAACCATCTTCATGAAAAGAAAAGTCTATAAAGACACACAGTACCTGGAGCAAAAAATGAAAATAACGACAACTTAAATGGAGCATGAAATAATCATGCAGCAGCAGTGAACAACAGTGCCTTTTTAAGCTCATATACCAAGGGCTATTGCTCATATATTCCTCCACTGTGCCCTTCACATCACTGAGGAATATTTAACACTCAACTGTCTGCTTACGCCTTTCTTTTAGAATAATAACCATAAAAGCCAACATAGCTCTAAAATAACATAAGAAACAGGCTATCATCATATGTAATTTAACCCGTCCTGTGCACAGTATATACCCCTGCATATTGATCCCACAGAGCTGATGGAGACAGGGAGGATAGGAGGAGGAGGGGGGGGGGAGAGAGAGGGGGGTACCTCCAACCGCATCGTCCTGATATATAGGCCCATCCAACCCTATTGTAACTAGATGACTACAAATCATATAACGATACAGATTAAAATAAGACAATAATGGTGAATTTTGCAAAAAACGATTCCAGAGACATCACTGTTAATAAGAAGGTCTGTATGTTTCTTGATGTACGCAGCCTCCGTGTGTGAATCACACGGTTTTACCAGACAAGAGCCTGCACGCGCATTTAACAACACATCAAATAAAATATCTTCAGAAAATGCATAAAGACTCGACTCACCATCAGATTGGGGTTAAGATGGATGAAGGTCTCCATCTCATCGAGCTTCTCACATCCCAGTCCGAGTGAATGTGAATCTCTGAACGACGTTAACAGCATCAGCATCTGTGTTCTCGCGCGAGCATCAGACCCCCATCCCCACAACCACCACCAAACCACACCCCTTGGTTGCCTTGTTTTAAAATTCAATTAAACTTCAGTCATTTTCAGCTTTCATCCTTCGAATGACGAGTTTAAAGGCCTGCGTTAGAAGAAAGAGTCTATTTTTTAAACATATCTGAAATCAATGTGTTCGAAATTCATTCATTATTTGTTTTGTCTTAAAGTGAATAAAACTACAAAATACCTTTAAATTGCTGTATTTTTTTCCTTTGCACTTTTTTATTTGACAGCTTGGGTCACAAAAGTTGCTCTACACATTTTACATGAAAAGATATGTTTTCATTTCAAATGACATTTTCCAACTGTTTACAAACACAGCATATACAGTCATCAATAGTCATCAATATCTTGATGGTCTGGTTGTGTCCTATATGTAATCTGTTTTCATTATCGTTATTTAAAGCTAAATTATTTCATGGTTCCAGCTTCACAAAAGTGACTACTTGCTGCTTTTACCTTCTTTTTTACCGTGACTTTGGTTAATATAATTTCAGTTATTTTAAGGTTTGGATGGTGGACAGGAGAAACTTAAGTTATTGTGAATGTGTAACTTAATGACAATGTTTCCTACTATTTTCAGATTTTTACCATCAACCAGCTAATGTAAGCACATGAAACCACTCAAAAAATGTCCTCCTATCCAAATGTTGAAAAGAAGATCAAACAAGCAACATCATGTCTCAGATATAATATAAAATAATCAATTACAGGGGGCATGTACCATATTCATTGTATGACTTTCACTTTCTTGTAACAGAGAATAGTTATAGTGTCTTATTACCAATAACTAAATTTATTTATTTTATTTTATATTTTATATACTTTATTAATCCCCGAGGGGAAATTCTGGTTCGCACTCTGTTATTTAGAGACATGCTTCAGGCCTGAATCACACACATGATCTGAACATTCTCTGCGACTGCTCCTCGTGGTTTACAATAATCTTACTAAAACAATGATTCACTAGGATTTAATAAAAGTTTCATAATTTCCCAGATAAAGTTGATATGAAGTTGCTTGATTTTTCTCCACTGGCCAATATGTCCCAAACCAAAGAGTGTGCATACATGACAACCTAAATCACCAAATCCTTACATTTCAACAGCTGCAAACTTCAGTATATTTGAGTGAGTGAGTGAAACATTTGACCAATACTTTTAGTCTTCTTTTTTTTATCAGATAATTGCTTTTGCTTTACAAACTACCAAAAAGTACAAATATGAGAAAAATACAGTCTATATATTATTTATTAAAACACAACATCCAGGCTAGTACAGACTTCATAGCAGCCATGTAAAAATATATAAAACTATAAAGCGGATCAGTTTTGATTCTGTCCTTTATCAGGATACAAACTGTCATAAATTCCCTTTCCCTCTTAACGCCTAATCAATGAAGTGTCTTTCTACTAATTCAAAACTACTTTGACCATCTAATCTGATTTTATGTATATCTTAATCCTGCAATCGAAAGCTTAACCTGTCCATGATTCATTGCGATGTTATTCTCAAATCCACCAGATTCTTAAATAAAGAAATAACATGAAGCAAAAGAAACGGGCAGCTTTAATTAATTTACAACCAAATATCTACAAAGTCAATGCAGTTCATAAAACTTCCAGCAGATTTGTACACAGTCCTCTTCAGCTCCTGCTAGTGGGCCTCAGAGCCTTTTCTCTTGAAAAGGAAAGGAGTCACACTTTATGCCATGATTAGAGTTGCATGATAACCTGGCTCATGCACCTTACAGTGTTAATGGATCCATTCCCTCTCACTTGTTCCTTTTGTAGATCTTCTTGGCGAAGTTGAGGAAGACTGAGTGAGGCAGATTCTGAGCGTGACATGCGATTAGTTCCTGTAGCCGCTGGTAGCTCTGATCTTCATATTTGTTGTACAGTGTTGGCATCTCCAGTGTGTCGTATAGCGCTTTGACCTTTTGAACACTTGCATCATCATGACGTCCGTAACATGCCTGAGGAGAAGAAGATGAAATAAAGTTTTGCACCAAATCAAGTACTGAGGAACAAATTATCAAAATGAATTCAGTTCTGATTCTCCAGGGACTTTGTGTCTTTATTGAATTCTGACTTAGCTAAAGACAATGAACAAAGTATGAAATACCTGTGACAAAATGACTCTTCATGCATTTCATTCTGATAACCTCCTTGTACAATTACAATTTGTTGTAATTATGGTATGAAAAGAAATTCACAGCTGCATTTCTATTGTCATATGATGTCTCACCTCCAGCTCTGCTCTCTGTTCAGGGTTCATTATTTCCAGAGCTTTCACAACCAGCCAGCTACATTTGTTATCCTGGATGTCTGTACCGATCTTTCCTGTCACAGCAGGGTCTCCATAACAGTCCAGATAGTCATCCTGCAAGCAACACGCATCAGGTTGTTATTAACTCTGTAAAGTCGGCGGCATATTATTTATTATGTGCCTTAGCAAAAGGATGACATAAAAATACATTACCTGAATCTGAAAGAACTCTCCCATCTCAAGCAAGATGTGTTTTGCGTTATTGTGTTCCTCTTCACTCTTAATTCCAGCCTTTTAAAGTGAGGTACAAAAACTAAGGTTCAGACAAGTTCTCTTAAACTTCCAATGTCATCTCATCACAGTCATGATATTAGATCCTTCTGTCATGGGTGAAAATCTTAAAAACACTCACCATGTACATTGCAGCTGCAACTGGGAGGTAAAATGAGTAAAAGGCAGTTTTGTATTTAACAATAGCTTTATACCTGGAAGACAAGAGGAGGAAAAATTACACCCCTTTGCTTTGTTAACAATATCCTTCAATGCAAATTTACTTTACAGATTTATCTTCCCCACCTCTCCATGGTGAATCTGTTCAGGTCAATCTGACCAGGAGGAGCCGTCATAAGGTCCAGAGCTTGGCCGAGCTCTGTTTGGAAAGATGTCTGAAATAAACAGAGCTGTTGTGAGAATCCTATGTTTTCTGTGTCTGTGGATGTGTGATCTATCAGGACCTATAATACCTCAGTAAACAGCTCCAGTAGGTGGACGTAGTAGGGCTGATCCCTGCAATGTCTGCGAAGAAGTCTGTAGATCGACCCTTCGAGGAGAAATGAGTCATTGATGGCATCAAGACCTATCTCGTCCTTTAAAACAAACAGAAAGAACACACGAGAAACCGATGACATGCTACTGTGAAACCCTTTTTTCAACAGAAAAAGCAACCGTACAAAAATGTGAGTCACATTACAAGTCCCACCTTCTTGTACCAGCAGGGCTGTCCTCTGCGTGTCACAGATGCGTCCATGATATCGTCTGCCACGAGGAAAAATGCCTGAAGCTGCAAACAACAGGATCAAAGTTGTAACACAGGTGACTTTAAGAATGTACCTTCTCTGCAAAGTGGCATTACAACAGTCAGCCTGAGAACTTGTGAGATGAAGGATAAGCAATATAATAATTAATTTTGTAAAGCCTGACCTAATTTCAAAGATAGTCCAATACCACAAACTTAATTTGTGAGAAAAAGCTGATTTATTCTTAAAAGACCACAGCCAACAATGTATCAATCTGTTACTCAGTGGTTTATGTCCTTCCTATCCGGTCCACAATCAAAGCCTCAGTGGTCACAGATGACTCTAATTGTTGAAAAATGCATTACATTTCTTTAAAGTAATGGGGAACGAATATAGATTTAATGGAGAGTTTTTATTGTCTTGATATAAATGTATGTGCTGCTTCAGCTACACTGGCAAAACCTGTTTTTTGACTTTTGATGGTATTTGTTGATTATCAGAAATGTGTGGAATAAAGAAATGTCCTTACCAACTCTATACACCAGCCCACCGTGAGGGCCCTCTGCACTGTGACCTGTGTGAGCTGAGTGGGTGGGAGAAGCTCCCTCAGTGAACCAATCACAGACAGGCCTCTGTTCCTCTTGCCTCCAGGGGAATTGTACACCAACACCTACAACATGGATGGGATCTATATGAAGTACGGTCCTTGTTAAAGAAAATCAGCAACAGATAAGACAGCATTAAGAACATACCTCTTTTAGCCTGTTCAGAGCATCAGATAGTGCAGGATCGGTGAGGTCCTGCTCTGCTAGCTCCGTCACCAGCTCCTCAAACTGGGCTTCAAATAGCTGAGGGTCTGACAGTAGCGCCTTTTTGTTGTGCGTCCCATTGCAAATGCTATCCCCCTGGAAAGACGAGGCGAACAGCAGAAGAGACTTGTTTTTTAATTTGGGCGGATAGATGGACAACCTCATGGTCCGGATTATTTTAGGGCCATTAAGGACCGAGCAGAGCAAGCGTCGCATTTGTAATAAACCGACAAACTATCCTTGTCCACGGTTAAAAAGCTGTGTCAACCTTGTCGGCGTGCAGCGGTAACTACTACATCACAGCGTTAGTAACTTGTTCCGGTTTAGGGAAACTTCCATGCTAATTAGCTCCATTGTGGCATACTGTGAGTTCACCAACTAAGCTTAGTAAACAAGAACAAGGACAACACTATCCGTTTCAGTATACCGTTTCCCTGTCACGAAAAGAAGCGTTAGCTGACGTTAGCCTGAGTTGTATTCTTGCATCCAGTTTGTTAACAAGGCTAGCTATAGCATAACGAATCAAAATATTTTTTTTATCATAAACGTGCCTTTACATACCATAATGACGCTGTCGTTTTATCCCAATCTGTTCAGTATAGTACAGCAAAATAGTTTATCTTCTGTTTATATGTCTTGCTGTCAACCTGAAGTCTGTGAACGTCTCCTGAAACCAGGATATGCAGATTGTAGTTCACGTTCGCGGTTCTGCCCATTTTATTCCAAAGCAGCAGAACTAAATTTCCCAGCATTCATTACGAATGTCGCGTGTGGGCGAGGATTTCGAAGGCTCCATTTGACATTAAACGTTTTGATTGGCCGGTAGTATCGAACCAGGATGGGCTTTCACACTGCCTGACCAATAGGGCTTTAGAAGAGGCGGGGTTAAGGTGTGGAGAGGGGAGATTTGTGAAGCCAGGGATGAGCCCATTATAGTTTTACTGAAAGAGTGGATAAGATTAAAAGTGAAATCAATGAGACAAAAAGAAAATCTGTTAATATCGTGTGTGCCCTCATAAAATGTACAAAACTTCCACATAGGTATTTTTATTTGATGTCTTTCATTTATTTCATATCTTGAAATACATAACTTGCATTGAAAGCTTTGCCATTAAAACAGCATTAAAATTTTGGAATAGTTTTCATATTTAGATAGATTTATAATTCAGGTAACAAGGCTCTATCCTGGTTATCCTGCCATACAGATACACATTTTTCCTCAAATAAATAATAATTCACGCAAGACAAGAGAGGTAGAAATACAGCTCAGTGCCTTTATATGGGAGTGTATTTGTGTGTCTGTATCTGTGTGCAGGCTAATAGTGTATTATTTACATTTTTAAAATTGGTTAATTAAATATGAGTGTATCCAAAATTTACCATTACTCTTATGGGGTCAATATATCATCACTTTGTGAGCACACCAAAAACAACTTTCAAAGACAAAAAAACTCCAATCGGCCACAAATATTGAAACATTTAAAATTCAAGAATCCTGATCAGTCTGACCCGGACTTAGGTTCAGCGTCACTGGATTGTCAGCACCCATCCACAAGCCCTGCAAGTCCAAAGAGAAGTGTGCCACCAAATAGTTTCAAGACAAACGTCATTAAAATATTGTCTGTACATTTATTGCAACAGACTCTTCATATGATCAGAGTGCAGTTTATTCCTCCTTATCTTACAAGATTAGGCTGCTCTCGCCAGTGTCACTTAAATACCTATGCACTACAAACACTTTCAAACCCTATCAAATTGAAATCAGGATGCTGAGGCGTGTTTGGAGCCATCTGGAAGGAAACTTCAGGAGCACGGCACCATCTTTGATTCTGACCTTCTCCTTCAGTTATATGTTAACACACACACACACACATTTTAAAATGGCAACCATTATAGGTCTTGGGTGCAAGAGGAAAAAAATTCAGAAGCATTGTCAAAACATGCAGATAAAGACATTCTGAGGGTGTGTTACTCAGTTACACAGACTGTCAGGATTGAATGCACAAGGTTCCTGCTGTATTTGGGAGGCTGTAGCAAAAACATGCACATATGCAAATCAAACCGATGTGTCCAAGCACCACCCTCAGAGAATATATTTCAAAGGCTGAGTATGTTTCTGTGGCGTGCGTTAAGGTTAACGTGACAAATGCTGGCTGCTTCTTCTCTGAAGGCTAAAGTGTAGGTGGAAGGGTGTCGAGAAAGTATGAATCTGAATTTGCAAAACAAAGGAAAAAATCAGCAACTCAGTAAAAGATTTTGCATGTGGGAGCAGTTGTCCTCATGTGCAACCACATCTTATTTTCTTTGATTGCACTCATCTTACTAATAATTTATTTCGAGACGCAATTTTGTAATAAATGGAAGACAAAAAAAGGGTTTCTGTGATCACTTGACCTGAGCGATCCTGTTGATGGATAGCAATGTAAAAAGGGTCATAAGCATATTGAGACCCATAATTATGTAATAGACATGTGAGTCAGTGGCTGTTCTAGCATGAATGCTCGTTGACTTTTCCCCACAGCCTTGGGGAAAATACATTTTTAGACAAGGTGTGAGAGAGGGACTTGAGAATACAGCAGAGAAGATGCCTCTGATTTGTTGTCTCAGCCAGTCTTTGAATAACTTTGTTTAAACAGGGACACCACGGTCAAGAAAAAAGCATCCAGTGACCGTTTCACTGATCCTGAAAAGTATCGGAGCTCTTGGTTGATGTTGTTCAGAGTGATAAAGAGCACCACTGAATAAGGCCATTTGCACAGCTGGCTTCAGGTGATATGGAGGATATGAAGGGAAGTCATCAAGATTCAGTACTGGATGTCTCCACTTAAACTGCCTTAGATCTTCCCTGTACCTCCACTTGCCTTATTTCCTTCCATCCTCAACTTCGTTCCAACTCTGTTGACTCAGATTCCCTCTACTCTCCTTCTCTCCTCCTCACAGCACAGACTCAAAGTATAGAGCTCCTGATGACCCATGCGGAGGATGAGGTGTCACTAATCTACGTAGCGACAAAGAGGAGGAGGAGCTTAAATCCCCACAGCTGCGCAGGTGGATCCCCTCTGGAGCGCGACCGCTGTATTGTCGGTTGTGGCGACTGTCACTGTGGGAATGGTGATGTCCGCGGCGATGAGGGTGATGGGAGTGATGGGTGGGGTGTCCTCTGCTGGTGCTCCAAGTGGTCCGCAAAACCTGAGGATTTTAGGGAGAAAACATTTCTAATGTGGCAAAGTCAATATAGAAAAACAATTAAATAATTAATAATCTGAACTTGATGTCATACTTGTTCCAAAGGCAGATGGTTGGTGGCAGCGCCCTCAGCTCCAGTCCTCCTTTTCTGCCCCTGCCCTGTGTTCCCGGCATGCTCAGAGGAGGGCGAGAGGTTGCGTCTGGAGCGCTGCAGGAAGCGAGCCATCCAAACTCGAGTCACCTGAAGGTTAAGTAAAAAGATCAGTGAAGGGAAAGACTAAACAGACTTACATTGGTGTTAATTCTTCTTCTGTATGTTTAATTAATGATTGTTAGACTAACCTTTAGGTCTCCAAGAGAACGGTTGCAGTCTTTAGGTAAACGCAGAGGTGAGGTGGGTGGTGGTTTGGAGGGAACCTGTACACCGGTGGCTACTGCTGATTTCATGCTGCCTTTCCTTGGCAAAGCTGCTGCAGGAGGCAAAGAGGTACGCGGCAACAAACATGCCTCAGAGGACGGACCTTTAATAGATGAAGTCAGGAAAAAAAGAGAAAAAACTGAGGCACTCATCCTCCAAGTTTTAAAACTTTTATGAACCTAAATTGGTCTAGAATGAAGGAGCTTAAGATAAAACTACATGAAGGAGCTAGTTTGCTCATTTTCTTATTATTCTATACTTCAGCACTTAAATTGAACCTCGGCGGGGGGGATTAATAAACCAACCAGGCCTGATTAAAAGTAAAGACAATTCTGATTAAATTCCCCCAAAAGGAAAAATGTTACAAATCCCATGTCATACTCTATAACTGCTTTTCTAAATACATAAAGAATAACTTAAAAGATGTCCCCTACACTGCTTCGTTGCAGGGTGTTTGCTTTAACGGAGAAGGTTTGCCGATGCTTACACTCAACAGCCAAACAAATAAACCCCTTTTCAGTGGTAGTTCAGAATCTCCGTCCTTTAAATCCATGGCATTGCCAAGAAAGCAACTCTAATAATCAGCAAATAACAAGGAGTTTGTCGGAATACGACGCATATACTGCCAAACAGTGGAAGCAGTTTCATTTCTGTCATGACATAGCTCTGTCACTTGCGGGGTGGTAAGCGGATGAGAGAGAATGCCCGGCAGAGGCAGAGGTCAAAGACGAGGTACTAACGCTGTTAGCATCTGCTAATTGGCTTGAATAGCGTGGTGTGTGTTAGCTCACTCTGGTCCACTGTTTGTTTCCCATTTACAGAGCCAGAGGCTTTGAACAAACACGCAGAACAGACAGCTGGTCCACCAGGAGGAGATATTTGCTGAATTTTACAAACAATCCATTGGATTTGTGTCACAAACCTCTTTTAAAGTTTTATTTCAATTAATGAAGAAAGTAGGTCACTAAATCGCTTGAATCCAACTACAGAAACACAGCATTTCTTTTTTTAAATTTATTTTGGGGCCTTTTGCCTTTATTGGATAGGACAGCTGAACAGAGACAGGAAATGTTGGGAGGAGAGAGTGGGGGAAGACATGCAGCAAAGGGCCAAGGTTGGATTCAAACCCACGGCGACGAGGACTATAGTCTCCATACATGGGGCGCACAACATAACCACTCGGCTACCGGTGCCCCAGAAACACAACATTTCTAACCACATTAGAAATGTGCCCATTGGGCAACATCTTACAAAAAAGATTTGGAGGAAAATGGTTAAAAAAAAACCTTCAATACACAACTATTCCCTGTTGTGGGTGTGAAGGTTCAAGAGTTCTAAATCGTATTTTGATCCGTGTCTGTCAATTCAATCTCTGCCACATCTGTAAGAAACATTACTAATCGGAAAATGTAAACTCTTAATCCAAATCAGAATAATGCATTTCTGCAGAGTATTGAACACTGTAAGAGTAACATTAGACACCAGATTGTCCACAAGTACCAATGAGGAAATGGTATGGCTCAATAATGTCATCAAATCACAGCTAATTTAGCTGCTGTGGAAGACTTTCATAAATCACTTGCCATTGGGGACACATTTTCATGTTTCCTTTGCTGTTTAAATCTGCAATAGATTCCAAGAGGGTTTGATTAACGATGGCTATGAGGTGCAAATGTCTAGAGTTATATCGCTCCAAAACAAACTGAAGGGTTTGCTTTTGGATTTTTTTTCTGTTATTGAAATGTCAGATATGAAAAGAGCCAGAAACAAGTGAACTATCACATCATCACATCCAGAGCCCCTCTGTTATCTGCTTACCTGTTTCTGTAGATGCTTTGCTTCCTCCAGAGCCAAAGTCAACTAAAAAAGAGATACACACATGTGGCACCAAATTAAATAGTAACGAAAAAGATGCAATCATATTTGTGTCTTACTTACCTGTATCAGTGGAGGAGCCAAAGCCTGGCTCACTGTGTGACCTCACCAGACGTAGGAGCCCCTCGCTATCCCTTCGTAAACCTTCTCCGTCCTTTTCACTTTTCCCAGCCCTTCGTTGGAGGTTCAACAGTTGGCCCAGGAGCTGTGGCCTGTTACCTTGACCAGCAATTTGCTCGAGGGTCGCTGAGGAAGGTGAAATGGGAGGCGCAGAGGAGATCGGGGCAGCTCCTTGGCGTGAGGAAAGGGAGGAATGGCCGCGTGTCTCTGTGACAGAGGAATGCTGTGTAGAGGTGGAGTTTCCTATAGCTTCCAGCTGGGAACAGCTGCTAGCTAGCATAGCCTGGCGACGTAAAACTGGAGACCTGCAGGAAAAAACGAGAGCATACTATACTATTTCTGTTTGTGGTTGTGCTGATTAACGGCTTAATTTCATACGACAGTAACGCAGCTGACATTGTTTCTGTGTGTTTGTGTGTGTGTTTGTGTTTGTCCTCACCTGTATGTGGTGGTCGCAGTGCTGGGGGAAGAGCAGGAATTGGACCTCTCTCCTCTGATGAAGCGCCTGGCTCTCGGCCCTCCAGCCAATGGACTCTCGGGGGTTTGAGATGGCGGGCCTCGAAAGCTGATGTACTCACTACTCTCTCCTCCATCTCCCCCCTCACCTGCACTCCTGGTTCCCCTCTCCCCCTGGTTCCTCAGACCAACCTCCATCAGACAGGAGTCCTCAGACGGGGACGAATCATCAGGTATGTCCACAATCTCTGACATCAATAGAGAGCCACTGTCCATGGAAACTAATAAAAACAAAGTAATTACGAGTTGTTGTTTTTCTTGTTTCACTATAACCTTGATTGACAGACAAAACATTTCATATTAATTTTAATTTGCTAGATAAATTACATTAATTATGTAGTAACACGAAAATGTCTAATTATTATTCATAAAAAACACTTAATACCTTACAATTTTAATTAGCATAATCTTTTTCCTATCCAATCCAAAAGGCCACCTTAGCTTTCAACAAGTGCGGTAAAAGTTACAATGTGGGATAGTCGTTCACCTTCTCCACTGAAGGCAGTAGAAGTTCCTCTCTCTCCAGACAGCTCAGTGCCGTGGGCATCATACATTGTTGCCTTGACAGCCACAGTAGACAAGGATCAGCACGGTCAATAAATCATACATAACACAAACAGACACAGACACACCCACACCCACCTGGCTCGCAGCTCTTTGTCCCATCACAGCTTCATAAGGAGGGGGGCAGTCAGTGGGGTAGAGAGGGACAGGACTCTCCATGGATCCATTATAGGTGATGCTATGTGAAGTTCATACAAAAACATCAAACAGATCATTTCCCCGCCTTAATCGAATGTGGCTGTTTTCTAAACATGTGCAAGGCTGTTCATGATATATAATCCTACTAATTATGTATTATACCTCTGAGCATCTGTTTCAGAGCTGCAGGTGTACTCAGGAGGATAATAAGGGGGCGGAGGGATGGGTGGTACAAACTCCTCAAAGTCCATGATGTTGGTCAGAAAGGCGTCCTGGGGAGTGGTGCATTCTGGGTTGACTGAACGAGAGCGATGTGGGGCCAGCTAAGAAGGGAGAACACATTTAGCTCATAAAACGAATAAAAATAAATATTTGTAAAGTCTAATCCCTGAACACAGCAGTATAATTTATTGCTGAGTACTTTTGCAACAACAACACAAAAAGCCAGACTGGTGTAAAATGTGCTGTGTTTGCACTCACCAGGTGCACAAGGTCCAGAGAGAATATGTGAATACTGCAGGTCACAGTGGACAGAGTACAGATGATGGTGGAGAGAATGCTGAGACCACACGCACTGAACAAAAGGTCCTGCAGAGAGATTGTAGACTTAGAAAATGTAATTCTGTCAGAGTAGAGGCATGTTAGTCCTAGGTCGAGGTCAAGTATTTTTTGTTATATAAGTTAAAGTGTCCTTGTGTTTTTTTTTTTTCCTTTTTTCGATTTAGCTGAAGACTGAAACTGGCGCTTAGATAAACTCTTGAATGCACTGTTGAAGTTCATGAAGATCTAAAATGACTGATGTGTACATGAGAAATGATTACAGCTAATTATTGCAGCTTAAAAAAAAAACCTTATCCGTTGGTGTGTTCACACCACACCTGACATTTGTTTCAACCTATTATTTACAGTCTATGGTTTCAACAAAGACTTGAAAAATATTGAACCTTTCCTTCACAATAAACTTAGCGCAATACAATGATGATTTAGTTCTCCAGTACACGTCAATACACGTCATACCCACCTTTAGCTGACGTCTGATGGAGTGACAGTCAGCGTTCAGATAGAGGACCAGGGTCTCCTCTGCTGTGATGGAGCAGGAGTGTGTGGGTGCACAACAGACACAATGACCATTCTCCACCTACACAGAGAGGATTTTTGTAAAGCACTGAACTGCACATTACGAACATATTGACAGTTATTCCCTGCACATTCTCTTATGTATCTGGCTAGAAGGGCATTTCAGCACGAGGCAGAAGACAAAACGTGCACATTATTGTGTACCTGGCAGGTGAGCATGGACTTGACCATCTGTGCGTTCTGACAGGAGAGCATAGAGCCTGCCAGACTGAGGATCACACACACTGCAGACAGCAGCATGAACAGAGACACCTAGTGAGGAACACAAAGACACAGAGCCATGTTTAGATTTGGTGCAGGGTTTCAAAACTTGTGTCATGCTCAGCCAAGAGTGTGCAGTTTTATTCTTCCAACCAAAGAACTTGGCAGGGAGCTTTGAGGAACAAACGCCCCTTCTGCTGAAGGGAAGGAGTGTTAATAAGAAAAGCAAGCTGTTTGGTTTTTGGACTGAAATCGTGCACATCTTTTGTGCTCTATGTCATGGCAAGATTAATCCTCAAAAAATATTCTGTGGGTCACTTAGTTTGTAGTAATTTAACTGAATTCATATGTAAGGGCTTTACTGGAATTGTGATTTACCGGTTTCACTGTTTACATTTTAACTGCTGGTTTCAAAGTTGAGAGATAACTTTAAAAAGGACTTAAATTCTAGGAGTACATAATTTCTGTCGCTAGGGTCTCTTAAACAAAACAATAACAAAAGACTGCAGTTTGATGGTGTCGTAAAGTAGCTGTGCATTGTAGGAGTTTTATCTTCTATGATAGTCAACCACAATCACCAAAAATCAGTTGGACTGGACTCGGGTAGAAAGTCTTGTTAATGGGAGTACATTAAGTAAAGTGCGATACACATTACAACCCCAAATTCAAAAAAGTTGGGACATTGTGTGAATGTAAACAGAAACAGAATGTGATGACTAGCACAACATTGAAGACTCACACTTCATTGAAAATAGCACAAAGACAACGTATCACAAGTTAAAACTGAGAAATCTTATTGTTTTTGGAACATTGTATGTCCAATTTAAATTTCATGACAACAACACCTTTCAAAAAAGTTGGCACAGTGGCGAAAAGTTGTGAAATGCCTAAAAATAAACCTGATTAAACATCTCAACATATATTAGGTTAAATGAGGTATATGTAAGATATCTACTGAATTAAATCATATATTGACCCTACTCTATCATCAGACATGAAGAAAACATGCTTATGTTGATGTGAAGGCTTCTCTGACAACAGTGCAGCAGCCAGTATGTCCTCCTCCTAAGATTTAATTACGGTCCGGTTAGAACGCACATTGGTTTCAAGACAATGAAGAGCTGGCTAAACACTGAAGATTCAGTGTCTGCGACATGGCAACCTTGGACTTCAACTCTAGAGAGGAGGGGGCGAGGGAGACAGCTCTCTCCAGTGTTTTAATTTGGACTGCGGTACCCATTTTAAACACCGTGTCAGAGTAACATATTGCTTCTTTAACTGTCAACAGATTAGTAACATGATTGGGCATAAGAAGAAGAGCATCCCAGAGGGGCTGAGTCTTTCTGAAGTAAAAATGGGGAGGGGTTCTTGACTCTGTGACAGATCACGCTGACAAATAATGCAGCAATTTAAGAATAATGTTTTTAACATAAAAAATGCAAAGAATCAGGATATTTCATCATCTATGGTACATTATAAAATTTGAAGATACAAAGACATACTCTGTATGCAATGGACAAGCACTAAAAAACAATATGTAGCCCCCTTCTCTTGATCTGATCTCATAGAATGAGCTGCAGTGATTCAGCAAACTGTTATGAGGTCTGACAAGTCCAAATTTGACTTATTGTATGGAAATCCTGGGTTTAAGAGGGGCCACCCAGCTTGTTATCAGTATGTATTTTATCTATTTTATTTTAGATAGGACAGTGGATAGAGTAGGAAATCAGGAGAGAAAGTGCGGAATGACACGCGGGAAAGGAGCCCTATGTCAGATTTGAACCCAAAAACAATGACACCTCTCACTTTCAACATTTGATGTGATGTCTTTGTGTCATTAAATATGGGGTTTAAATATTTGGCAATTCATCACATTCTGTTTTCATTTACATTTTACACAACATCCAAACCTTTTTGAATTTGGGTTTGTATGTTCAATGCCCGGCTAGTAATGTTAGCCTAGGTAAACAAACACTTTGTTGTCGTCATACTTCCGTTGTTTCTCAGATGAATGAAAGGACTGCTACCAATAAAACAAGATGAATTCTTCTGGGATTGAACATTGTTGGAAACATATTGTACAAAATACAACACCTTGTTTTAGACAAAAATGAGGAATGTTTCTTTATTATACCTTTATATTGTTAAGAAACATTGAAAACTTTACAATGTTATGTAAGCTGGGCACACACTCAGTCTGCTGATGAAGATCATACCATTTGACCAAAAGCTCCACATCACTTTTAAAGGACCTTCTGGTAAGCTAGGAGGTTTTTTTCCCCCTGTGGCCCTTTGGCCCAGGAGTCCTCTTTAACCAGCATTGCTCAGTGACACATAATTTAAGACCTACAGCTAGGAATCAGATAGACATATACATACCACCAGTGTAAGAGGTCTCCTCCATGAGATGATTCCAACTATCCCTGACGCCACCACCTGCAGAGAGAGACAACATACATCAGACAACAAACCCTTCAGAATCTCCGTTGTTTTACTTCAAATACTATCAGAAAGAGTTACACTTACAAAGAATCCAGCCCAGAATGGACAAGACTGCCTAACGCGGGCTGAGGAGGTGAAGGCTATGCTGGTAAAAGAGAAGGCCAGGACCATGCCCCCCAGGCCCAGGTGGCAAAGCCCCAGGTACAGGAGCAGGCGAGCCCCACCAGGCCCCCGACCAGACATGCCCCTGCGGCTGTCTGACCATCCTCGAGACCCTGAGGCTGAAGCCACGCTACTGGAGTCGGATGGTGAAGGCATGTTTGTGGAGGAAGCTTGGCGAGATATCACTCTTACTCCTTCTTCATAAAACAAAGTTCAGCTATGTGGGTAGAAGTGCAGGAGAGTAGAAGAGGGAGAGACATAAATGCTGGCTTCAGGGCTCCACTCTATCAAAATTATGCACCAATCTCTCCACTGGCAAGTGCCATAGGTTCTCCGCAATGCCCCATGGTGTAGTCCAGTCAGGGAGTCCAAGAACTTTGTCAGCAGAAAGTAGAGAATTGAGCAGCCACTACACTCTCACAGCCACTTTGCTCACCTCATTTGACGTTTCAGCCATGATTGTTTTAGTCTATTGTCCATTTCTCCCTGGGCCACTGCAGCCTTGAGAAAACAGTCTCAGCATTATTTGGCTCAGTCATGCGTACTGGTTAGAACACAAACAAACATATTAGAAATGACTGCTATACTGGTATGCTTTTCGTTGCTCCCTCTTCTTCTTCTTCTGCCCCCTCGCGTCAGTGGCATTACGGTAACTGAAGACCCGAGCAGGCCGCAAAATGTTAAAGCATCCCAAAGAAAGCAGCCGATCCCTCGTCGTTTCACCTCTCAAAAGAGATAACATGAGCCGGTCACGTCGTGTGTCCACCCCAGAGGAGCTACATCCGAACATGTGCCCTCCCCTCCTCTCACGACCTTCTCTTAGCTCCTCTTCATCCCGTCACGTAAGGAGAAAAAGAAACAACGGTGTGGAGATCAAAACCCCAAGATCACATCGGTTCGTTCGGGAAGCTAAGACTTATTACCTCGACATGAACAGGAAATATATCCTCCATCGATTTTCAAACTGCACCAAAAATAGCTGCCGTGCCGGGGTGGGAGTTTCTTCACAGTTTTTAATCTTTCACAACGTTACCTCGGGGGGTTTTGCGGTGGTGGTGGTCCACTCACGCACCTAGACCCCCTCCTCCTGCTTCTCCGTCGCCTCTTTCCTCCCTGCAGTCACGCGGGCATCCCGTTCAGACCCGTGTGTGTGCGTGTTTGTGTGTCTATCCCGGACGTTTACCTCTCTGACTCCCACCAGGCGTCACATGAACACAACAACACAGCCTACCTACATGTTTAAAAGAATTCAGGTTCGCTTTAATTAATTAGCCCCTCCCCTTGCAGCCCTCGCGCTCTTTCCTCGGGTCCTTGGTAAAGCTCTCACGCTACGAAAAAAAAGAGGAATGTATCGTGTTTGCGAAATAAATCCTGCCCTGCGTGATGACAAGGCACGCAGCAGAAGAAGAACGTGCAGGCAACTTGAGGATGCGGCATATCGCGCGCACACCGTCGTGGTGCTGATGCTGAGAGGGAGGGGCGGTTGCTTAGCGACAAGCTCATGCTGCTGCAGCAGTGAGGGGGAACACTGTCATCGCACTGGCGGCTGTACTGAGGATAGTTTACAAAGCAGGCCGCAGGGGGTCCTACTGAAAACGGGTGTCCAACTGCTATAGGTACTGTATAACCAGCATTGTTTTTGTAATTTCACATACTTTCTGTAAGTGTTCCTGTACACACACAAACTATATTATTTCACTAAACTGTAATATAACTCAAGTAAAGGTCCAAAAAAGAGCAATGACCTGAAAGTATCGTTTATCACACATAACCATCACACAATAAGAGATGATGTCTTCCTGGATTCATATAGGCTACTTCATATAAGGGTATGTTTGCAATCTAGCTACCTAATGCTGATATTCTAATTTACCATATAATTGTTCTACTTGTATTGGTATTTCTGTCACCATTCCTTTCTAGATTGTTCTCCCAGCTACAGCTTTTTTGGCGTGCTTATATGAATTGAGCTTCTCAGGATAGTGTGTCACATGCTGTACAGATTGTAAAGACTTTTGCAGTTAATTTCACATCTATTAACAACTTACTCCCGGTCTGCTTTCAAAAATATTTCAGTTTAATTCCCAAATCCATCATTACAACAAATAAACAACATAATTTTTTTGCTAGACCAATTAAGCAATATACTACAGTATCATAATCATTCTCGGCCATAATTATTTATTTCACTATGCATCTTTTCCTCATTCTTTCATCTCTTGACAAGCCCCTCAGTTCCTATGGCTTCTCCTGCACATTTCTTTCTGAATTTATGTTTTGTTTTGACTTCCTAATCCTTATGTACTGCTTGTTATTGTTCTTTAATGTTTTTTTTCCCTTCTTATGTGCAATTTAAAAAAATTGGCTTTGGGGTTGTATGAAACTTTTATGACTTCTCACAAAAAACATTTACAAAATTCATGAACAACCTACCTACTGTGATTATGTTGCTTTGGCGACTTACAAAAGAAAGCACAGAAATCATGTTGTTTCGCTTTTTTATTCAGCAAGCGGTAGGTCTGTATAATACAAAGTTTTGTGGCAGACCTAAAAAAACAATGTGACTGAAATGCACGAAAAGCAGATTCAAGACATACAGTACATCTGATAGGGTGATCCCGAAAATCAGAAGGTTTAAACGATGAGATACTGCCTGGACAAGAAAACTGTTGTGTCAAATGTAGCTAATGTGTGATAGTATTCAAGGGAGTTTTACCAAGCACTTCAGATAAAAGCAAGGCTCACTAAATCAATTAAAAAGGGGTACTAGTGGGCACTGCTGCTTTCCCCACATCCTGTCAATTCACTTGCATTATCCATCATTCTTTCATCTCTCTACTTAGCTTCTCATATTGCACTTATCTCTGCTCCCTCCTTTCACATTCTCTATCCGTTCATTGGTTAAAACAAAGCTTGCTCACCCATCAATGTTTGTTTCTGATTCAGCTACGCACAACAGACTTGTTTAATTCATTACCATGAGGGAGAGCACATTTTCATCTTCTCATGGGATGCAACCAGAGAACCGCTTTATACTCGACTCTGGGTTTTTAATATTCAGAGGCATCTGTTCCAGTGGATTCTGTTGAATACATTATAATACTGGACACTATTGACACAGTTAATCAATTATTGAAGGATAGGCCCTATAGACACAACAACAAAAAGGAAATGGAACTATGTGTTGTGAACATTTAAAGCTTAATGTTAAGTCTGTGAAATCTCTGCTATCTTTATATGTAAGCAAGAAAGTGTCTCCTTTGCTCCTGTGTTGCACTGCAGGATTGTAACAGCAACTTTCTCTGCTGTTTTTATTTTTTACAATTTGCTGAATTTCAAAAAGTGAACTGACAAAATCAAAAGTGCACAAGTAATTATTGTTATGTTATGAATTTTGTGTGTCCAGTATTTAAACCACTAAACAGAGTCTATGAGAAGTCTGTGGCCCTGAGGATTTAAGATGAGCTGTGTGTGTGTGTGTGTGTGTGTGTGTGTGTGTGT
The DNA here is from genome assembly GCA_020745685.1 of Tautogolabrus adspersus. Taxonomy (NCBI): domain Eukaryota; kingdom Metazoa; phylum Chordata; class Actinopteri; order Labriformes; family Labridae; genus Tautogolabrus; species Tautogolabrus adspersus. Next base: position 11,610,868 of record CM036542.1, read on the forward strand.
GTGTATCAAAACACTTTGCATCAGTTCCTGCCTCTGTCGCGCCTCTGTCAATGCTACTACAGTATTTGCTTGCATGTAAAAAATTAGACAGGTTCACTTAGATGAGGTGTTTTTTTACACATGTAACCATTAAAAAAAAGATTCTAAAAGTGCAGCTGAAGTTCTCTTAAGACGTGAAGCAGTGAGTGTTGCAGGAATGATAACATGGTGATAATGTAGAGAGTCAGACAGAATGGTAAAAACTGCTTAATGAAATGCTGTGTCAGTTATCTGTGAGATATCTAAGACCCAGCTTTGCAACTTTTACATGACGCGAAAACATCACAGAGATGTGTTCACTGTGAAATACAGGCAGAACGAGAAATCAATAACGCATTTCTATGTCAAACTGCTCTTATAGGGGGAAACAGTATAACAGGGGAAAAAGTATTTTGGTATAAAAACATTCTTTAAAAAACATTTTGCCGTTTGTATTTGATATATTAGCCCACCAGATGGAGACAGAGGACCTGCTGTGGTATATTTCTCCACAGTAATACTGTCGTGTTCTCAGATTTGTGCGGTGCTTTATGTTTGGTTCTCAGCATTAAATCTAGAGAAGAACACATTTGGAGGTTTTTTTCTCTGTACTGCTTGTGATTTTCACCTCTCGACCTGTTGGGCCCTGTTGAACAAACAAATATCCACAAATAAAGAAAATGACAAGCATAACTAGTGCAACTTAAAGTTACAAATCCTAAATCAGGAAGAAAACATGCTTCCATTTGGTATTATTAAGTAGGAGAGTTTGTTTGGACTTACTGGTTTCTTGCTGGATTTCTGTAGTATGTCTCGTGCCAAAGACAGAAAAGACTGCGAGGAAACAAAGAAAGAGAAAAAGAAAAAGAGAGAGAAAAGTAAAGCTTAGGACTTGGTGACATATAACCAAGTAAACACACTTTTAAGTGAAAGATGAATGAATATGAAGAGAGTATTTTGTCAGTCAGTCGTCAAGTTGCGGCTCACCTCATCCACGTTAATGCTGGACTTTGCACTCGTCTCAAAGAACCTGATACCGTGATCCTTAGCCAACTGTAAACAACAGACAGTAGGTCAGGATATGGGTAATAATAGTTTCCTGCTTCTTATCTTGAGTAAATGTAAAAGTGGTGCGCATCGAAAGCATGTAACACACACAGTGCCAGCCTTCCTCAAACAATCCTCCCTCAGATTAAATAAAAAACCACAAGTCTTCACTTCTATGATCTTGTTTTTACAATGAGACCAGTGACAAATACAGCATCATAGTTAAGCAACACTACGTATATACTAATGTACTGCTAAATTACACTATAATAAAAAGAACAAAATACAGTGTTATATATCTCCGAGGGGCATCTTACCTTTTCTCCTGTCTCCTTGGAAACCTTCCGCTTGGCCTCAATGTCACACTTATTACCTAGTAACATTCGACTGACCCCAGCTGATGCATTCTGGGAATGAAGGAATGCAGTTAATTGATTAGTAAAACTTCAGATCTTGTCTAGAAGACAGTGTATCAGAAAGTACACTAATAAAGAAAGTGAAGCAAGCCGAGGACTTAACATCAAGGCTGAACTGAATGAGCTGCACTGACCCACGACGTAATATTCAGAGAGTGGACACTGACTTTGGGCATTTGTAGGCTGTTGATTTTCATTTAGCAAAGATCTATGATGGATACATTTGCATATTTAGTTTGACTGTTTTATGAGATTGTTGATATTCGACTTCACAGAGAGGATCTTCTCTATGAATGCATTCAAATTTACTTTGTATTATGAATTTGTTGTCCAGCTAGAATACTAAGAAAAAACAAACAAACACAAGCTCATTGTAAAGACATCTCATGCACAAAGATAGTTTGTATTACTAAGAGTTAACACTTTTTCTATTCAGGGCTCTCTTTTTATTTTTTACCTTTATTTAACCAGTTAATGAACCCATTGAGAGCAAGATCTCTTTCACAAGGGTGACCAGGCCAAAAGGGCAGCAGCACACGTCATAATAAACATAACATGGTAAAGAAACAGTTTACAAACAATAAGAAAACTGTTTCTTAAGTTTTATAGACAGTTACCATGCATCGAAAGTAGTTGAGAGAGAAAGACTCAAATGCCGACTATCCTTCAAGCATACCATTGGTTGTAATTGATTCTACTCACATGGACTTAGTGTTTTCTTTCATTTATTTTCCGCAGATAATGCCTGAACACAGTTACTGAGGTTTTCAGCCAAGCATCATCATTTGCAATGACAGTGTGTTACTCATGTTTTGTCTTTATTGCAACAAAATACATAATATGACCCATAATCCTTAACAATAAGCAACAATAAATACTAAAAATTGCATGCTGACAATGTGAATACAGTTTCTTCACCCAATGCAAAGTTGCCACAAGATCGCTAAATCTTAAATTCTATTAGGTCGTTGTTATTGTGCAGGGTGTCTTGTACTGCACAAGCATCAATTCTCCCTGACCAATCAGTGGTCTGCAATTTGTTTAACTCCACCTTTGAGAATTGATTCAGGGTACTTGAACCTCTACTGCGGTGATATCAAAAAGAATACCAGGAACCAAGATCTGTTCACAACTTTTATAATAGAAATAGGGCAGTTCCCATCTAGTCCAGCTGACATAATGCTGTGAATATATGACAAACGAATCCCACCAACTAACGATGCTTTGTGCTTATTGAATTAATGTTGATGGTACAGTTCCTAAACCTTGATCAAGAAAACTAGTTTCACCTGAAAAGAACATTCATAATAATGCGAGGATGATGGAGACCTGCTTCAACACTGTTTGAGACCACTAAAACATTCAGTTTATTTTTCTCCTTGTTTCTTGTAAAAAAACAAACACCTGTCCGCTATCACTTAAAACCAAAGATGCCCTGAAAATAGAGAACAAGTGACAATCAGTGTAAGGGGGTCTTAGGTTCGGTATAATTCAAAAGATTTCTTCTGATACTTCTGAAACATGATGCAACTGAACAAAAACAGTAATTAAAAAAACAGAAGTTGTTTAGTTAGTAGATTAAATAGCCATTAGTGTAAAAGCTAATCTACTGCTAGCAAAGTAGAAGGAAATGATTGTGCCTCTCCATAAATGGAGGTTGGTGCTCTCAGAGAAGGATCTTAGACGTTCAAAATATAAATCAGTGGACTCCTTCTCTCAGACAGGATCCAAAGAAAGTACTAGAGCACACAAATCTCTCAAGGCAAATTTATTTAGGTGTTAATCTGCTGCTACTTTGATAATTTTCCAATGTTCTTTATCAGTATAGTCTTATTTATAGGTTAGGTAGGGCATGATGTTTTTCCGTAGTAATGTGTTTCAGTGAAAACTTTGTCTGCTTTTTATTGTGATTTGGGTGAACTTTCCTTTTTAAATCCCAAGTGGTGCATCACTCCTGTTTTATTGTTCATAATCGTACACGGTCAAACTCATGACTAACATTTATCCAACTGACTTATCACTATTTCAAAATGTCCCCTGGTCTTCTTTGTCATGACATAGTCGAAACAGTCTCACCTCTTTGATGCTCTTCATCCAGTTCTGGATGTTTTCATAGGACTTCTCGTCCGTGATGTCATAGACCAGAATGATGCCCTGATGCAGACATACAAAAACGAGACAGGATTTAAGGAATCAGTTGAAGGTACAGGGCTGCAAAAAAAAAGCAGCAGTGATGTCAGCCTGATTATCCAGTGTGCTTGTTTTGCAGCAGTCTTGAACTCACCATGGCTCCTCTGTAGTAAGCTGTCGTAATGGTCTTGAACCTCTCCTGGCCTGCTGTGTCCCTACACAAAGCACGCACATTCAGAGTTAACTCATGCATGTCTTGCAAGAATCTTGTAAAAAAAAAAAAGGAGGCATTGAAAATACAGGAAGCATTTAATGTGCATTGTACGCTGCTAAAGCAAGCTTAATTCATGTTGCTGACACAACAATCTTACATGACAGCCATGTAAAATAGCTTACTTAGCAATAAACTCTGTCATAAAGCCCTGACTTGGAGAACAACAGGGAGGTTCCTTTTTCTTCTTTAACTCGTATTACTCAGCCCAATCTGCCACGCCAAATCACCAAAAGAAAGCACTTAAAGACACACAACCAACTGTCAACGCTCACCAGACTTGTAGTTTCACTTTTTTCCCATCCACATCGATGGTTTTCACTTTAAAGTCAATGCCTGAGAGACAACAAGAGAACAGGAAAGAGCAGAGAGGAGGGGGATGATGAGTTAAATACCTCAGATATGAACTCAAAACAAACCCAAGCGGGCAAACACACACTAACTAACACACACACATAATAGAATATAGGTCACCCTCAGAGGGGTGGATTCATGGTCACTCCCGCTGTGATTTTGACCCCCTCAGTGCACTCAACAAGCAGAGATGTATAAAGGAAAAGAGCTCTGTGAGTTGTGTTTTCTTTTCCTGCTGGATGGACAGACAGATAGACAGCAATGGGCAGAGGAGGAGGGGGGTTCTGTGCAGGCCAGAAAAAAACCAACCATTCTTCTGGGAACATAGAGATGGTGAAAAAGATAGGAATGAGGGTGGGTGGACTCTCTGAGAGCCAAGTGAGAGGAATGAGATCTGAAGGAGAGATGGGAGAGAGAGGGTCAGGGAAAAGACACACAGTCAATAGGAGAGGGAAAAGGAAGAAAGATACGACTGAATGAAAAAAGGAAAAATAAATGGTAGCACTTGGGCTTGTTCAGACACGAAAACAGTCCGAGAAACCAGTTGGTACAGTGCTGGAATCAAAGACTGAAATCATGTCAACGTCTCACTAATGACAAGCCCCTGCAGACATGTCGTTTAGGTTAAAAAAGCAAATATATCACTGCAATGACAACATACCGATGGTGGAAATATATGTAGAATTGAAGTTGTCCTCCGCGAAGCGAATAATCAGGCATGTTTTGCCCACTCCGCTGTCTCCGATGAGCAACAATTTGAAAAGGAAATCATACTTTTTCGCCATGGTTGTAGTTTTTCTTGAAAAGTAGGAAAAGAGGAAAAGTATCTTGGTTGTTGTACCGTCCTTGGAGTAGCCTACTTTACATCGACATCAGTTTGAAAATCTGGATCAGTAAAATGAAGCAAACTTGTTGAAAAAGTTTTCTACATGTAACGAGTCTATCCTTCTTTCTCCCTCTCTGACTTGTCACCGGTAAATTCCGATCCCCCTCAGTGCCTCTGAGCTCTGTTTGGACTGCGCTGGATTAAATATACACTCCATGAAAAGTTGTACAGTCTACTGTGGATGAGTCCAGATCTTCAGTTGATCCATTGTTGCTGTCCTCCGATAGTCTGTATTTTACAAAGTTTACAAACGCACCGGGGTGGCGACGTGTTTTTTCCCTGCCTCCAGTAAAACTTGCCGTCAGCGCAGATCCCAGATCCGCTGAAAAAGGGCTACGTAGTGTGGGAGTCTCCATGGGGGTGACGGCTCAGGAACTAACTGCAGCTACAGAGCATGGACACAAGGTGGCGCCAATTCATCAGAAAACAAATACAAGTGATAAAAAAAGAAAAGAAAACCTGGCTGTGTCCGAAATCTATGGAAGCCTATTTCCGCTAGTTCAAAAAAATAAAAATGAAAACTTGGCTTTGTGAGATTTTTTTCCCCCCATATTAAGTCGAAATTATGAGATAAAAAGTCATCTGATAGTTTTGACTTTTTAACTCATAATTATGACCTTTTATCTCTATAAAAATTCTCAACAAAGCCAAGTTTTCATTTTTATTTTTTTAACTGGCGGAAATGGGCTTCCATAGAAATCGCATACTCTCATACCATCGGTGACATCAACGTCCAGAAGTGGTAAACTTAAGATTTTCAGATGTAGGACTGTTCTTCAGATCCTCTTTTTTTAAACAACCACACTGTTGTCAGAAGTTACCTGAATGCTGTCTAACTGGTTAAAAGTAGTAGGCCTAAGTTAACTGTTACTCGGAAATGACAAAAACATGTTTTATTTGTAAATGAAATATATTATATGGGATATTTAAAGCGTAACCGTCCCTATCCATTGCAGATAAGTGTAACATAAACATCATTTTATTTTACTCTTTTTTAAATAAAACGCGTAGTTCATAAAAAAAAACAGATGAGGAAACCAAGAAAAATAAAATAAAGAAATCAATGCAAATTTGATATCTTAAGTTGAAAAGTCTCTCTTCCGGCCTGTCTTTTCCTTCAGCCACAAGTTTCCGGGGCATCGTCAGTGAGTGTGTTGTTCCGGTGAGCTCCCTGATACGCAGACATGCCAGTGAGTAACTCTAACACTTCTAGATTTGATATCAGACTTTAAAAAGTGTATTTTACGATGGAAACTTAATAAGATATTAAATGAACCTCCGTGTACGCTTTAGCCAACGCGCTTTGTTTTGATATAATGTATTTGTAAAGATGTGAAAACGGACGCAATATGGCGAGACACGTGTAACACAAAGCGGCCACGAGGCTCGTTTTTTTTTTCTTGCTGCAAGTCACATGTAGATTCTCCTTATTTGCAGGTTAAAAACTTAAACTTTCAAAGACATCTTCGATTGTGTCATGAGCGTAAATTCTATAAAGAAGAATCAAATTTCTCCTTGCACTTTTACTTCGCTGTTATCGCATTTCCTGTCATATGAAAGCTGTAAAGACGTGTCGACCTTTGCTCTTTGTAGTCGTATAAATATGGTCTTTTAAAAACAGAGCATATGTTTAGTATAGTCATTTTAATAAATGTACATGAATCAGTGAAATAATTGTTTATGAACTCATTTCAGCTTGCAAAGGATCTATTGCACCCCAGCATAGAGGAGGAAAAGAGGACACACAAGAAAAAACGTCTTGTACAGTGTCCTAACTCCTACTTCATGGATGTCAAATGTCCAGGTCAGTAGTTTTTTTTAATGGCTGCCTTGCCAAATCCTCGTTTGTAAATATGAAAAGAAGACAAAATACTTTAAGTAACAAAATTCACAAGTATTGTACACAAATATCAAATAATGTGAACAATTGAGAATTGGACATATGACCACATTTTTATTTTTTAGAAACATAGATATAACATTTGAGTTTACATTTAAAACTTTCAGCATATGTGATGTTGATAGATTAATTTTTTAAATGGAACATGTACAGACATGTATCAAACATCGTTGCCTCTATGTGTTGCCCTTTCATTGCTTCCTTGGTGATCGGGGTGTCAAATGAGGCATACAGGGACACTTGTGACTGTCTGTATAATGAGTTTCATGTGACTCCTTAACACACAAACAGCTGCAAGGACACATCAGTAAGCAGGTGTACCTGTCAAAAGATCATTATTGTTATGTGGGCTGTTTCTTGTAATGTTTAATTTTCATGGCTGTTCTTCTGTTTATTGAATCTCTGTGTCTTTTCTGCAGGCTGCTACAAGATCACCACAGTGTTCAGTCATGCACAGACAGTAGTACTGTGTGTCGGCTGTTCCACAGTCCTCTGTCAGCCTACAGGAGGGAAAGCTCGTCTTACAGAAGGTACAGAAGAAACACAGTGTAGAGGGAATTATGCATTTTCATCTTAACTACACCTATAGCTCTTTATGTAAAATCCTATTTTTTCATATAGCATACAGATACAAAGTGAATACGGAGGTCTAGATTTCCGAGCATTGGCTTGCTTGATTTAATAACAGATCATTAAATTATCAAGAATAGTGAGTTATTTCAAATCTGAATTAATATCACATGACAAAAGCACAACTCCGCCATCCTATACCGTTCTGCACCGGCTCAAAAAACGGAGACCCAAGCCCATCTTATACCCATAATGTCATCCATCACCGACCTTTAGCTTTCCAAGCAAAAGCATAAATGTCAAAATCAAACGCATTACATGCAAGATTGTTTACGTGGTTAACAGGGCAACTACCCCAGGACAGGGGTTCCCAAACTTTTCAGCCCATGACCCCCAAAATCATGGTGCCAGAGACTGGGGACCCCCACTGTCCCTGAAAGTGGTTAACACATATAACGTTACGCACAGCCGCACGTACTAATCGGTCTATCTAAACACTGGCATTAGAATAACACAAAAGACCACAGTAGCCTTTAATAATTGTATTATTTCAGTGTCTCTGTGCATTTTTATTTACAAATAGCAACAGACGCATGCATTGTTGCAGTCTTGGGCAAACTTACATTTGAGGGATATTTTCAGATATTGCTTTCATTTCAGCCCATTCTCACTTAAGAACTATGGGTTTATTTAAAATTGAACAACTTTGTTTGTATATAATTTTAAAATATAGGTAAGAAAATTCAATTGTAAGTCATTTAAAATGTGTATTTGTTTTTGGAAGGCATCTTGCGACCCCCCCCTCAGTGTCTTGTGACCTCCCAAGGGGTCCCAACCCTCACTTTGGGAAACACTGTCCTAGGAATACTACCAGTTTATTAATGTTTTGGAGATCATTTTCAACATAGAGTACCATTTCAACACCTGAATCCATTTTGTGAAATGTTTTTAAAATGTTATTTTAACTTCTTTATTATTGTGAAATGTAAATGCATGCAAATGAACTATATATATATATATATATATTTAAAGTAGTTCAATTTGAAGTTTTATGCAACCAAAAGTTCTAATCCCCGGTTGATTGGTTCTGTAGGGTTAGTGCTGCAGAACATTACACCTGGATACGTGCCTCTGTGTTGCCCTCTCAATGTTTTCTTCATGATGAGGGTGTCGACTGAGGCATACAGTGACTCTTGTGGCTGTGACAGAAATTCATCATGATTGATCTATTTCTACACAGTCAGCTACAAGCACAACTTTTCCATTCAGATGTTTTTTTTATGACTTCTTTGAGTGAAAACAAAGATACATTTTGCATAAATTCTCACAAAGGTATAAGAAGTCTTATACCATTAAACATCGTCAGTCACTGAAGAAGTGATGATGTACGGTATGCAATATTTTGGTGAATTGTTTGAGCTCGAGGTCAAGGTTTGTTTTCACTGACTCTCATTGTCTCACCCACTCTATCCTGTACTCTGCTGCCGTGGTAACCAAGGGCTCCTCAGTACGCTGTGCTGTGAGTTACTATGGGCACAGCTGCAACTGTCGGCTCTAAAACCACGCTTGTTTGGAGGTGACTCAGTGTTTGAAAGGCAGATAACATTAGTTGAAGTGTTCTATGTTGTGTCCTTGGCAGTGAGTCAGTTTATACACTACATGCTGAATACGTTCATTCTATTATATACTGTATATGTAGTAGTTTCCAAAAGGCCACAAATATAAACTCTATGGCATTTCAGAGGCTTTAAAACAAAATCAATCTGAAAAGATTATTTCTTGTTTTTGGTTTCCCTGGTCTATTCTGACTATAAAGTCGTTTTCTTTGGTTTGGGACTGATTGTTGCACAAAGGACAAATCTTAAAATGACACCTTGACTTTGGGCATCAGACAATTTTCTTGTATTTTTCAGGCTGAATAATTAGCAAATAAGTTTAAAGAAAATACTCAGAGCTTAGATTCTGTTGTGTTGTAGCAAAGAGTCATTTGTAATGAAAGTAATATAAACAGAGTGGGTTGTTACAATTCAGCAATCAGCATCACAATTTGATCCCCACCTCTTTCAAACAGCCAACACAAACTACATAACATTCAGCCTTTTGAATTATTGGGTTGGTTAGATTTGCACTAAAATGGAATAACTCCTATACTTCATTTTCTTCATCTTTCCACAGGATGCTCATTTAGAAGGAAACAGCACTAGTATGACTGGAGGCGGTCGGAAGAAGTTGAGAAAGAATGGACCGAGCAACACTGCCATGGAGCTGATGCCGCAATGAGAAAATGGAGGGCGTGAATACAAATCGTGTAATATAAGAGGCCTATCTACAGAATATGCACAGAGGAGTGATCAGCATTGTTGAGATCCCATCAACAACACATATCCATTAATTAGATTCTCTTAATAAACATAGTTTGTTTATGTTAAAATAATATTGCAAGTTGGTCATCCAGTTTGTTCTTTTGTTTTTTCTCATGAAGGCTCTCAGATGTCCCCTGTCTGTTAGAAGGCACTTGTAAACTCAGGACCCTTTAAACAGTGCTGGAACAGATCAGGGGATTTAAGTGCTCTGGCACTTTGTTTCAAAGCATACTGATGCGTGGCTTTAAGTGTAATTTTCTTAAGCACTTATTGTAGAAAAGTTGTACGCAATGAGACACATTTCTGCTAAAATTCATCTCAAGGAAACTACTTTACTGCAGGTTTTACAATTTTGAAGGTGCAGTTTGCCTAATGCATAACAATGTGTGTTCAAACTGGTAATATTCCAAACACTAAAAAACATAAAGTATACCTGCCAAATTAATGCAAGAGTGAAGTCAACATTTTATTCTAGTATGAGAGTTTTTACAGCGGTGCCTTCCTGCTCTGAAGCCAGTGGTGTTGGTGCTGGGCTGCTCTTTGTCTAAGGATGGATTCATGGAGAATCATCGCCTGCTCTGATTGATGCTTTTTGACAGAAACCCAGTACACAGTGATGCGTCACTAAAAGACACCATAATGGATATTTGGGTTGTGATTTTACACATGCTTGCTATCTTGATAAAATGCTATAATATATTTCTTCTGCAGTTGCAATAAAAACAAACACAAAAGCTTTGGCAGAGAAAAGCAGCATGCGCTAAAACATAGATCATTATTTGTGCCCTACAGTGTAATCACAGCTTTTGTTTTTGGTTGTGAGCATGTAGGGTGTTTGCACACTCTTTTAATGTGAAAGCAATTCTCAGTATACTGAATATAGAAATTAAACCTTGGGGAGGAATGAATGATAACTTTCTTTTTGTTATGGTGAAGGTTTTTCTTATGTCTTCCTTGTAAATTGGAAAGAACTTAAAATAAATACAAAATGGGATTAAAAATGTTGTGCCTTCTGGTTACTGAGCCACCAATATATTATAAACAATCATTTGTCTGTCAGCCATTTTGAAAACAGCACAAATTCATAGATATGTTATTCAATACAGAACATGAAACTGACGTGCTGCAAACAGTTTATAGCTATCGCTCATATCTGACATGTCTGTAGTTGGGCTTTTGATTATACCAGGTGTATAATAAAAAATCAGTAACAAAACCACCTAACACTATTAGAAAATACAGTAAAAGACCGTAATCTAGCAATATAGTAATTAAATAATGTAAATTGCAAATTTTAAACACTGTGTTTATCATGAGTACAGCTCTGGTCTGCCTTTAACCAGCACTTGACCTTTGTTGTGAAAGACCAAATCCGGGTTCTGGTTATTTTATGTCAGTTGGTATTGTCTTTCAGAGTTTACAGTCCTTAATGAAGAAAGCTGATAGTTAATATATAGATCTTCAAAGTTTTATGTTGCAGTTTGTCCTTCACCATGCTTCTAGTGACTCTGTTACTGTACATATCTTAAAAGACGTTCACGGGCGAGATCATTGATACATTTGGAAACTAATTTAAGAAAACATAAATGCAGAAAAAAACTCGAAATGAAGTAGGTTATATCTTTTCATTATGTGGCAGTGATGCCACTGCTGGACTGCTTTTCTGCCAATTCTTTTCGGGGGCAGGTTGTATAGTGATTACAGGTTTCTGATTGGAGAGGGTGAAGCTTAAAACCCATGTTGTCATACACTATGAGAAATGAGAGAAAATCAAAGAATGCATGGACACCTGGTCTACCTGATTTGGTATGTAGTGCCTGATTAGTTTAAAACAATTTAGGTGGGTCTTTACCGTTTTTGAGATTGTCTTTACATGTTTATCAAACTTGAGCTGTGGCTCTAACAGTATTCTCAATACTCAATTCTCAGTATTCTCAAGAACTTGAACTCATGAATCCCTTTTTCTTCATTCTTTATCTTAACATTTAAACTTCCACAAGAGCACTGTTTTCTTATAGAGAAACAGAAAATGTTTTATTTAGATTCAAAACAAGGCTCTAACAATTCTATATGATCTTGTTTCTGTGGCAGGATTCATACAAAGAAATGTCTTAGATATTAAAAAATCCTCAAATATATTTTCTCTTTCTTGCATTAGTAAACATCAGTTTCAAATACTTTTTTTTGACTGATTGTCAATTGTTAGCACAAGTTATTAAAGTCATAAGTTGGCAAGACTGGATTTTCACTCTGCATTTTCAGACACCAGTATTTCTGGCTGTAGAAAACCATTAATGCCTGAATCATTTTCATTGGTTAATCCATCCATTTTGGCCACTTGACAATGTAACTGTAATTCAATATGTTTATCAAGAGGTACTATAGAATACTGCTTAAAAGAAAATACAGGGTCAGTGAAGAACAGCTGGAAGGTGGACCGTCCTAAGAGCAGCAGACACTAAACATCTGTACACACCTGCAGAGAATAAAACAAGGGAAATTTAAACTTTGTTTACAGTCAAAACCTTCTTTCTACTTCTTATGTTGTTACTGGTGTTGTAATCTTGATGTGGGAAGGCTTTCAGCACTGACTGTCATCTGTAAAGGTGTAGACAGGGGGTGCTCAAGTGAAGCGTATGAGTTTGCAGCCTTGCTCTTTGTTGTTAGTTGTCCTCCTTAAGAGGACACTTGTAGCTGACACACACATTACAGTACAAGTGTGGAATTGAGTTGATCTTGGTTTCCTCTGTTCCTCATAGGTCAGTGTGTTTAGAATATTGTTAGGTGTCTCCTCAGAAGCTTTTTTGCATTTATCTGTACATCTATAAACTAGCCCCATTTTTCTCTGCTCCCTGATCTAAGCATTAATGTGGTCTTTTATATGCCCTCCTGTTTGTGTGGTTCTTGGAATGATACATACAAAAGTGTAGTCACTGAGGAAGGTGTTGCTTGTGTCCATTGTGCTGCAGACCAATATGTGGCTATCGAATCCTGAAGTCATCTGTGCCAGGTCATCTCTGAGTAGGAGGCAGAGAGGAGGGTTGGACTGCAGGATCGATAGGGGGGTGCAGAAAAAGTCATTCAGAGACATGGCAAGATGAGTTTTTACAGTATTGATCAGAGCAGTTTGCATTCTTGTCCCAGCTTTAAATTTGGTAAAATGAAAGTCCTTGGAAATAAAAAAAGCGATATTAGAGAAAGAAAGGAAGAAAGAAGGAATGAAAAAAGGACCAGGCATGTTTCTGAGGTTATAGCAGTGTGCAGGAGAGATTGAGGGGATGAAGAAGTGTGTTTTTTCTGTGTTTGTTGAGAGTGTGGCTTTCACTGTTTGAATACATGCACAAAGCCAACTGCAGTGACCTTGGTCAACTGCAGACACACATACACACACAACATTTTGTTTGTTTGGGTTTCTCCTTTGCCAAGGACAGAGCAATTACACATCATTAGCATCCAGTGCACAATTAGTGGACCTAAACTCTAATGCAAAGCCTGGCTGATCCCACGAGTCTCCATGGAAATGACCTCCAGCAGAGCAGAGCCAGTGTCCGGGCACACACTGACACAGAACACAGGGCGTAGGGCAGCTGGCATCTGTTGTGCACAAGACAACAACACAGGTCATGGACAACAGACTCATGATGTCTAGGAAAAAAAACATTTTCCATTCAGCATATTCACATGGTGGCCATTTTTCTCCTGACATCACACTCAGGTGTGAAAATCAAATGCTGTTTGTTGTGCTTCTGTATATCAGGTTGTAACTGTCATCACTTCTGGTTTGAGAAACTGAAAAGACAATTGATAGAAAAAATCCAGAGGTATATCTGTCCATATATTAAACTAAAACAACACATTTGTTAACCAATTAGCTACACCGTTGAATTACAGCTCATGCTACCATATGTTTTAGATGACATCACCTTGGCTAAAATTAAACAGATAGTTATTTATTCCAAACTTAAATTGTGTTAACTATGGATTCAAGCCTTTCCTGTTGTATTGTGTAGTTATAGGCTTTAGCACTCAGCCATATCTGGATGCTAATGTTAGCTCATAGCTAATGAATTATCAAATGTTTTGTTTAATCTTAAAATTAACATAAATATGCAAGCTAGGAATTTAAGGCTTTCCTATAGGGTATAGTGTAAATTGACCAGAAGGTAATATAGTGCTTAGCCACTTCGCTAATGGTAATACTGTGTAGTTAGTGGCTGGATTATCCAAAAAATGTTTGTATAATATTTTTATGGACATTTTTTCTTTGTATGTTTTGTTGTTGTCTTGAAATATGACAATATTTCATTGAGCATATTCTATTGTACAGTGTAGAACTACCAAAAGGAGCTGATGTCCATGAAGGTTGCCATGTCGCAGACACTGAAGCTTCAGTGTTTAGTCACCTCTGCATCGGTCTTGAAACAGATGTGTATTTTTCAAAAGATCTACAATATTTATCCTAGTAAACACATTTCTGGTCATGGAGCTTACTAGAAAAATTTGGAGGCTTTATAGGTCAGGTAGAAATAGTTATATCTGAGCCAGTTTGCTTGCCCGCCTCCATCGCTGCAACACCTGTTGGTTTGCCGTTTGCCTGGCCAACCAAGGGGCGTCCAAAACAACCGTGTGGGGTAGCCTTTAAACCGCCTACTTCTCTGGTCAAAACAAAAACAGACTATTCCAGACCAGATTTGAAACTTAGAAGGAGGACATACTGGGTGCTGCACTGTTGACAGGGAAGTCTGCACTTCAACATAGCGTATTTCCTTAATGTCTGATGATATAGTTAGGTAATTTTATGATTTAATTCTGTAGATATCTTACATATTGCTCCTTTAATTATTGTCTAATGGTAGCGTAGCTACTGGGTTATCCAATAAATTAAACTGGGAGTGGTGATTTGTAAACAGAAACCCTAAATCCATACTGTTAACAAACTGGAACCCAGCAGCAATGTCTAATTGGTATTGTCAAATAGCAATGTCAATGTCTATGCATGTCGTCAGTGGAAAATAGTGGTTGTATAAACTTGATCAATTATTACTATAATCACTGAATCCAAAATGTTTCACAGTCTAAACCACTGCCACTGGTACAGGTAGGGAGTGAGTGTCAAGGACTTTAAAAATGTAAATTCAATTATCTGATTCAAAGAGTTTTCTGACTTCTGTTGCCTGTTTGCCATAGAGGAAGACACATACAAAAGCAGGTAGTAATTGGGTTGTAAAGACATAATTTGCAACACTCACTGTAATTGCTGACTGTAATGGTAATGGCTTTGATGACACTGGTTGATCTGTAGTATAATCAGCAGGCCATTTCCATTATCTCCAGCTATTCCCCACACCTCATTTTCCTGTCTTTGATATAAAGAAAAGCTTCTCTTTAGCCTAGTACGTGTTAAATAGTCTTTTATGCAGGATCCCTCTACATTCAGTAAAATTGTGCTACATAGAGAGACTTATTGAAAAAGGAATGCTATAGAAAGATATTCTGGCCAAAGCATCTCTCAGAGGCAGAGAGAGTCAGGGTCCCCCCAAGCTTCAGAGTCGCATAGTAAATAAATTAGCATACGCTTACAAGCACACACAGGCATCATACAGTACAGCATACACTACATGCAAATTCACTCTTTCACTAGCCTGCAATCCTCTCCCCCCCCCCCCCACACACACACACACAAAGGACAGGAACACTTACACAGTAGTACACACCTCTGTATTAGTGAGGGTCACTGTGATGGATGCTCTCCCCGAATGGCCAAGAGTATAAAAAGCTCAGCAACCTGGTAAAAACAATCAGTCATGTCAGCTTGTCACAGCTTGAAATTAATCATTCCTGTGTCTGTGATAATTTCCTGCATTAATTATTCTGACCATGTAGCCTAAATAGCCGTCTCACTGGGAGTGTGTGTGCCAGCACCATGTGGGAAAGAACATTTAAGGATGAAGAGGAGTATGGGGAGTCTCTTAGGGGGAGGTGGGGATATCAAACTGCACCCCCTTCTGGTCAAACCCTGTCATCTTCGACTCTAAACCCTCACTACATGGCCCAAAGGGAGAATGGAAACTAGGATACAGGGGATAAATCATTTCTAGTGCAGCTCTGAAATACTAAAGTATGAAAATATTTGTTCAGATCATCTTCCTGAGTCAGAGGGAGAAGAAACAGGATGGCAGAGAGAAGATGTAAACACAGGCTGTTCCCATGTTTGAGCACACTGCTTTGTGTTGGCTAATTGCAGCTGAGCCCCTAATAGAGGAGGCAGATAATGTGTTAGGACTGTTGTCAATAGTAGCATGGGAGAGAGGCTCATCAAATGTAAATATATAATCACCAGCCAGATGCCATTCAGTTGTTTCGGTTAGCCAAGTTGTTACTAAGTGTGTTTACACGCAGCTGGCAAATGGATTCATTTCCTTGTTAGAATGTTCCACTGTAAGAGAATAATGAATGCGTACATTCATACATTTTTCATTGTAGTTTACACAAAAGCAAGTACATTCATTCTGTATTGGAGCAACAATTTATAAAGGATGTGTTTAAAAAGTACCCGGACAATACTTGGAAAAAAGACACATTTGTGCTACTGTATGTTAAAGACAGCTTATAGTTCCATTTAGCTCTATCTGTTCATTTATTCATACGATTCATACAATCTTTTTGCCATTCTCATTGCCTATGTTATACACTCCTCCTGTTCAAGGTTAAAGTGAACCAGCATCTAGGAGTACAAGCATTTGCAGGAAGGTAGTGAACACACAAACACACTCACAAAAAAAGGCAATTTATAGTCTACCATCCACCTGACCTACATCCCTCTGGAAAGTGAGACAGCGACTCAGCAGCATATAATGAGACACAAACATGTCAGGGAACATCAGCATTGCTCTATACAAAAATGAGTATGAAGCACACAGGAAAAAATGACATTCATTAGGCAGCAAACAGTTCTTTTGGAAACTGTTGTACTGTGAAATTAGAGAAATCCTGCAATGATGAGTATCTGCTGTTTTCATATTTGTATTCCTCCTAAAATGAGCTTTATTCATCAATACAGTACAGTTAATCACATCTGAATAAATCACAACCCAAAAGCTGTAACAATCTCTGTTATCAGTGATAGTACAAAAAGAAGACTTTTTTAATGTTACATCATGTGCCACAAAGTCAATGTATCATATATGTTCAATTTGACAAAATAGTCAAGTCTTCTCCTGTTAGAATCAAAAAGTGTGAAGCGCAAACTGATTGCTAATTATCAATTTCACAAATGTGCATTTAAATTCAGTGTGCAATAGTGATTGCGATTGAATGTGTGTGACTTTGTGACTCCCCTCGCTCAGCATCCTTTTTCTAGTCTGTGTAAGGAAACTCCCATCTTGTACTGAAACAGACGGTTGCTATGGAAACCAACATCACTTCTCTGGCAAGTAACAAGGGAGAGATAGAGGGAGGTGAAGAAAAGGGGTTGGGCGCAAGCACAGAGTTAAAATGAATACATCATTTATAGTTCTGTTGGTGTGTGTTTGTGTGTGTGTGTGTGTGTGTGTGCGTGTGTGTGTGTGTGTGTGTGCGTGTGTGTGTGTGTGTGTGTCTGCCTGTATGCAACTGTGTGTGTGCAAGTCTTTGCATCTGTCTGAGTGTGTAAGTGTGATAAGCAGAAGATAGGCTACAGAGCTAACAGCAGGGGGGGCAGCATAGTAAAGAGCAGAGGATATACAAAACTGAATGAAAACTTTCTGTGCCTGTGGGAGTGTTTGGATGGTGAGCAGGGTTTTGGTTCTTATTGAAGAGGAAGAGGAGAAGGCGTACATGGAGAAGCACAGGAGCAAAAAACCTACTTTCTGACTTCTTATCACCTCTTTTTATGGCTGACTGTACTTTAATTTCCTTAACACTGATAAACACAAACCAGTCACACATGCACAATTTATGAAGTAAAGACTGTGTAGTGTGGCTAAAAATATCTCATTTAACTCGAGTCCCACCTGGATGGTAATACCCAGGTATGATTACGGCTGACATAAGGTCGACTGTTTCTAGGCTCTAATTGGCTGACTGTTCAGAGGCCCCGACTTGGGACCTGTTTCATATACAGTGAGGCGTGACACTGACAGGGGTACCACCTCAGAAACAGACATATAAGAAAGAGATAAAAAAACAAAACAGAGTTAATAGATAAAGTGACTAACGAACAAGAAACTGAATGTATGAATGAAAATGGTCCTGGGCTGTGAGAGTGTATGCAGAAGAGTTACGGGGAGACGAGTTATGTCAGAGAAAGTGGCAACAGATGAAGTCCTGTCAGGGGAGGAAGCAAAGCACGACTCCCCTGTGGCATCATTAAAAACCCCATCGTCTCTCCCTTCTTCCCGATTCAACTGAACAGTCTGAAAAATAGGTCAATTAACAACCTCTGCTCGCTCACTGGTTCCCTCTTTCTCTATCACACACTCAAACAAACAGGAACGTCCGCAGCACGCAGCCTCAGGGAAAGTGTAGGCGGCTTGCGTTGCCATGGAGTTAATATTGTATCGGTCTGCTTCTTGGGAGTTGGTGACAAAGTTAAGGACCCACTGCTGCCACTGCACAGCAATCCAAACCAGGATTAACAAGGTTTCTAGGAATTTTGCTCTCCATTAATTTAGATGCCTGGCTAGAAATATATGTACTTTACACACTGCAGTATGAATTCCTCTTTGGGTGATGGCAAACTTCTTAGGTATTAAAACTACACAACAGATTTATTGATTGTTTGTGCAGTGAGGGTGTGTTAGATTTCAGCTGACTGCACACTAAACGTAAGCATGAATATATTAGGTAGATATTTAAGAGCCCCTAATCTGATCTATTACCAACAAAAGCACACATTAATAATTGCATCTAGTATCGCTAATGGAATGACAACATTTCTTCCATTATTGTGTATGTGTTGCATAACCAACTAATCCAATCGAGCCCCTAATGTACTAAGCATGAGGGAAGATAATTGAGCAGAAAACGCAGAAAGCATATTACCTTAAACTCGTAATCCATTTACTGTGTGCATCCAGACCTTTTGAATGATAATGTAGACGTAGGTGTCTATGAAAAAGGAGTGGTTGACTGTTAGTTGACCTTTATTTTTCCTTGATCCTTGCTTGTGTTGTTCTTACTCTCTGATGTACGTCGCTTTGGATAAAAGCGAAGCGTCTGCTAAGTGAATTGTAGAATTGTAGAATTGTAGAATTGTAGTAAGAGTGGGATGGCTACTTGGGCCGAGCTGGGCAGGGCTGAAGACTAGTCACACAAACACACACTTCTCTAATGTAACATCCTGAGGCTCAAAAAATGACTCTGATCCATTAGGAAAAACGTTGGATACTGAGTTTAAATAATTTCTACCCTCCTGAATCATGAAGTTCAACCAGTATCTGGATCTGAAAGAAAAAAACTGTGGCATATTAAGCTTAAAAGTAACTGGGCTTGAGTACTGAAGCGTGGAATGTTCCTACAGTTTTGTTATTGAACTACAACTTTAATTTAAAGGTATCACTGCTGTATCACTGTGTATCACTTGCTTTCATTCAGTAAATGAAGGTTTTTGTATTACAATCAAGCAATAATAAGAGACATCATAGGTGGCACTGATTGAGAGAGGAGGCCTGACACTTGATAATAGATAGAAGAGTTTAGATCCTTATTTTTTCACAAATCGGTACATTATGGAAATTCAAAAGCATAGTCCAGACTCCAGTAGGCAGAAGCCCAAATAAAATAGCTCGACATGGTAGACCCCTGCTAGGAAAAAAATCAGGGACCAACTTAGTGTGAGGTGGGGATTCTTACCACCACACTAACATGCGGAATTGCAAAGTTTGCTTGTTTAAGTTTATATACTTTTCAGTACATTTTGTTAGTTCCAAAGTGTCGGTCCACACTCCAGCAGGAAGAAGAAATAACTTCCAGCTCCAAACAGAGAGGCACTTGCTAGGAATTAATGATTGTTTTCACATTTCTGACATTTTAACCATATTAAAAAAATAACTCAAACCATAAATTCATTTTCAATAACTATACTGCTCAAAATGTCACAAAAAAATGTAGGCATGCAGTGGAGTTTTGTAATAAGCAAGCTAATCTTTTCAATAAGAAATGGTCCTAAGGCTAACTTCAATACTCTGAATGTAATCTTTTTAGTTAGATTCTTAGAAAAAAATATTCTAATGACCTTAATGAATAAAACATATAACTCTATCAGATTCAGCAGCACTGTATCCGACCTTTAACTGGAATAAATTCCCTTAGTTGTAAGTTTACTTTCCTTCTTTTATCACTGAAAATTATAGTGAATCATTACATCTGACAATAAAAGTATTTGTGTTTTTTTTAAGTACCTCCTAAAAAAAACACAATTCTCTTTTATTTTGAGGCCTAAGTAGTTAGTCCATCATATCTGCTTAAGGTTTATATTGTCCCCTGCACAGCACACTCGGAGTTCAAAGACACGCCCAACCATCAGCACAGGCTCTTACTTTACGCTCCAATGCTCTTCACAGCAGCACTCCTTAAGTCTTTGGAGTTTGTTGAGTAACTTTGCAAAAAGGACTTTTTAATGTGTAAGATGAAGTTATCTTTGTCTATATTTCCTGAAGAAGAAGGCCCTGTAAAAAAAATTGTGGTTCAGGTGCTTATTTGTTCATGCCACTTCCTGGAGATCTCTTCTTCAGCAGAGCCAAGTATGAAGCTACATTTGCTGCTTGAACCAGGGCTGGATCTGTGAAGGTGTAACAACTCTCTGTAAAGGGCCATGTCCAAAAGCAGTATGTAGTGTTTCTATTTTATCTCTGCAATGTATCATCTTGTATTGCTAATCTGACCAAAATTCTTGTGAATAGAATTTAAGTTTCAACAATGCTATGTTGGCTGCCTAGCATTGTATGAAGATAACATCCTTTAAAAGGATATTATGATTAGCAAAAAGGCCTTCTCCAGGCCTGTCCAGTTGTCTACCCTTTGTATGGAAATTAATACAATATGACATGTTGTTGAGAAACGGGGTCAGACAGGGTTAGACACAAAAAAAAGAATGCAGAGACTAGGGGGATGGAGAAAGTTAGATACGGCATGCATGACACATAAGGTGACTGAATGTGTTGTATTGAGTTTGTATAAAACTCAAATTCTGTGTGTGTGTGTTCTGACCAATGTTTTGTTAGTGTGTTGTGATTTTGTGTGAATAGCAAACTCTTTCTCACTATTATTTCTCATTTTATCAACACAACCAGTGTCAACATCAACAACATCACTCTGTTCTGCTCACAATACTCTCCATCTATTTTACACGTTAGCACGTACACAAACTGAACACAGATTTAATTACACTTTAATTGCACATAAAAATTGTAAATCAAATACTTATCCCTCTCTCTCTCTCTCTCTCTCTCTCTCTCTCTCTCTCTCTCTCTCTCTCTCTCTCTCTCTCTCTCTCTCTCTCTCTCTCACACACACAAACTAACCTGTATGTGTTTATAGATCAGTCTCAATGGTTACCAGGGAAACAGCATGATATAAAGCGTTAGAGTGAGGGGCTTAAAAATATCCAAGGTCAGTAAGGTATAGCCGACCTCTGGCATTCCTCTGCCTGCCTCTTTCACTTAGAGGTCTCTGTTTTCAATAATCTGGACTTCATCTTGCGGACAATCATAGCAGCTGTTGTTTCACAGCTCATTAAAATAATAATTCTCAGCCACTTCAAGGAATACAGGGTCACACTGTCCCCAAAGAAAGAAGCATTTGGCAAATCTTTCCCTTTGTGAGGTTATGAAAATGTAGAGATAAGGCACAGATTTACATTTTAAAATGATGCGCAGTCAACTTGATAAATTATGGATGAAGGGTCAACCCATGGCATAGACGATCCTTAGGAATTTTTTTGTATAGATAACACGAAGATCCCTAAAGCAGAACCAAAATAATTAAAAAGGAGTTTTAAACGTTTAACATAGGGTATACTTGAAAATGAAGTCAGGGGCAGTGCCAGGATTTCTGGGCCCCTCAACTTATATTCCTTTCAACCACCACTCTAATGACCACTTCAAGCTTAAAATTAAGGTTTATTACAATGTTCCTCATTGAATACTTTTTGATGCCACACATTTTGAACAGATGCTTTTTGTTATTTTAACAGTTGATAATGTCATAAAGTACTAAATCTTTAAAAAACTACAGCAATAGGAAAGCTGCATACGAGAGGAATAAATCCACCCTAACTAGCTCAGTAATATCAAGTTTAGGAGACACAGTGGTCTGTGTACGAAGTATAATTCATTTGCAGTAGTTCTTGTTGTATAATGAAACATGCCAGTTTAAGGGGTATTGCCTAATTCCATTGTCCGACTTGACGAATACAAATATATGTTAGCGCACGTTAACTCATTCCCCCACAGCCGACTCAGCCTAACGTTGCTAACGCTTTGACTGTATTATTGTTGCATTGAGCGAGGACATGCAAAGCTATTCACCCACATTTTTCTGTCTTGACATCTTCTAAATGATTTAAATTCTTCTTGAATGTAAAAGAGAATTTTATGTGATTTTCAAACCACAAATTCTTAAACCCTAAAAAATATCATCTTTTTCTGTGTAATACTTTAATCTAGGAAAGCAGAGACAAGTTTTGATAGAAAATCACTGGCATTGTTTCGGTTCCAAATAAATGCTGGTGTTTTTGTACAATTTAGGCAGTGTGCAGAAGTTTGCTTATACTTTTTAGGAATTAAAAAGAAGGAGCCCTGTGTACTCCCACTCCCCACCCACCCTCACACCGCCCATGTGTGAAGTTGTCACACAAGTGTATCACATCATTAGACATCTGGACAGCAGTCAGTTCATCCTGAAGACTGGTAATAATCCACAAAACTCACCCATTGGTTACTGAAGGGGGTTTTTGAAGCCTGTTGATGGCAGTCACCATATTGAAAATGTTGTCTCATACAAACTTTCGGTCAACGTCACACCAGGCAAAGAGCAGGAGATGAGGCGGGATTTAAGCCTTCTGACAAACGGCTACACAGAACCCTGCCAGCAGTCAGGTCAGTCATGTGCCTTATTGTAAATAACTCTTGTCCTTTATAAAATCAAAACGGATGTGTTATAAAAAAAATCACTGCCTATTGTCAGTTTATTTCTACAGTGAAAGGGGGCATTTTTTTTGAATGGGTGGGTATGTGACTTCGTGAATGGTTAATGGACTTGAGCTTGTATAGCGCCTTCGGGGGCTACAGCAGCCAACCTCAAGTGGACACTCAAGGAACTGCAGATTTTTGCACCTCCACATTGGCTTCATTTTTCAGCACCAGAGGTTGCTGCTTGGTCACATCTAGGCAGTTGAAAGGTAGGAGTATATACAAAAAAAATAGAAAAAGGTTATTATTGTTCAATTAAATTCACACCCTATTTTTATTATGTAAATAATTAATTAGAATAATTACAGACAGGAACTCTTGAATGTTGATTTAGTACTCACAGTGAGATGCACACTTTACTAGTAACTTAACACAATATCTCAGTTTGGAAGGTGGTAAAATGTAATGTTAGGTCATGTATATTAACATAAGGCTTTTAAATTGAAAAATAAAATGGGGTTACATTCCTTCTACTATCCTAATACTATTTTTTATGTTGTTACAATTTTTTTACAGTTTGCATTTGAGTTTCAGCACATGTCTTTGAACAATTAAATGCAATGTTTCATATTCTTGTCATCCTTTGGCTCAAGTTGACTTTAAATTAATCCCAATTTTCATTTTCTCTGGGTCCTTCGCTGTCCTTGACTCAAACAGCAAACCAACAACATAAAATGGGTTTCCAGAAAAATAGAGGGACCGAGAGAAAGGTGGAGATAAAATGAGAGAAACACAGGGGAATAATGAAAAAAAAACAGACCATCAACATCACCTTGTCTAAGAATTGTAGGACACTATTATGAAAATGCACATAGCTTTCACATGTGGGTATGTGTCATGCTCCAGACGGAGAAGTGCCTCAGACCTGCTTGGCTTTCACACCTCTGTTACTGTTTTATTTTCACCCTGGGCTCAACACAGCTTTTTTAGGACATGTTTTTTATTGAAAAATAACAATCAATTTCCTGTGTAAAAGGAGAGATCATGTGAATGCTGTGACCTCCTTCATGCTCTGGAAAGTTGTAATTAACTGGAATATGAAGTGTTTTACATGGGGAAATTTAAAAAAAACCTACACAGTAGTTTGACATGTTACCTTAAGTTATTAAAGGCCGAATGATCAAGATTTCCTAAATACAATAAATCCCACTCTCATGTTGGAGTAACAGTGTGGAAGTGGTGACACAACAATGTGTAGCCACAATGTAAACCTACAGTATGTGTTACACCTAGAGGAACAGCAGTTAGGATGAAATGTGGCTTAAGCTGAAGTCTTCTGGCACTAGCCGGATTGTGTAGAGGTGTGATTTGAAATGCTTTAGAGTATAAGCTCCATGAAACAATCTGAAAATGTCTTTTATTTCTCTGATTCACAGCTTCATTTGGCTAACCCTGTTCCCTATATGTCCATTCATCCACTGGCTCAGTCAGCCTCCCACTGCTAATGCACTTTCTGCTCCGACTCTCACTGCTGTTGCACTCTACTCCGCCAATCTCTGTGCTGCCTCTCGATGCTTCACCTTTTGCTGCTCCAACCCTTTCTGCTCAGCTGCTTATTTCTCTGCCTCCCTCTTCTCCACCTCTTGCTGCTCTGCCTGTTGTTGCTCTGTCTCCCTTTGCTCCACATCTCTCTTCTTTTCCTTTCTCTGCTCTGCCTCCTACCCCTCTGCCTCATGTTGCTCCTCCAGTCTCTGGTCCCCCTCTCGCTGTTCAACCCCTGGTTTCCTAGCACAGCTGTGCCTCTAGCATGCTCTGACTCTTACCCTTCTGTCTCTCAATGCACCACCTGATGCTGCTCTGCTTGCTGCTCTACCTCTTACGGCTTGTGCCCTCTCTGCCTCACGTCTTACTGCTTGTGCATTCTCTGTTCTAGCTCTTGCTGCTCTTCCTCTCTCTGGTAGGTGCCTGGCTGCTCTGCCTTCTTCTGCTTTGAAACTCGCTAATCTACCTCTAGTTCATGGAGACAACAGTCAACAAATAACAGACACATTTGACTTTCATTTGTTTTATCATTTATTGGAATAAGGCTTGGCTGGTTTCTAATTAAGCAAGTATTCCAGATAAACTATGGATTTTCTAAAAGAATCCATTCAGATTCACTACATTTCTAACACTCCTATAGGAAAACTATTGGAAAAGCGTATGCATTTTTTAAGACGGTAAAAGTCCTGTTGGAAATATACCTTTTCTCTATTGTTTTGTATAAAATCCCTTAGCATGTTCATGAACTTCTTTAAAAAAATTGGAGCGCTTAGACAGTAAACACAGAGAAAGGTGCCCTTTTGGTAAAGATAAAGGTTATTAGGCCTATAACTGAAAATAAATCATTAAAGTAACCTGAAGCCATTTTAATTTAAGTTTGAAACCGCATGTGTGGTGTCCAGTTTTTATTCATTATGGTGTAGAGATACAGAAAATGAATTTATTACAGAAAGAAAATGAAGTCCTAACCACATAAATGAGTTGCCAAAGTGTTGTAAGTATCTTTCCCTGAAATTGAAAACAAAAAGAAGGTAAATGAACATAAATTAACAGGAAAAAAAACAGTGACTCAGAAAACGTGGAAGCTATAATGTAATAGATATATACTTTATTAATTCTCTCTGATAAAATAAAATTACAAAATAATTTCAACCTCAAACGGCACTTTCCTTCTTCATAATTATTTAACGTGTTGTTAATACATATATCATAATTGTCATGACGAATGAGAAGAATACTATAGTTTAGTAATATTTTGATATCAGCTATAACTGCGTTTAATCATAATGGTAGAAAAGACTAAGCAATACAAAGCTAGCTTTCGTTAACAGCATACTATACAATATTCCAAGCGTATGTAATTCAGTATTCCGGCCACAGCATGTCGCTATAAGACAGTTTTTGTCTCCAATGTAAGGGTAGGCTTGTCTCTACTCACCACACCAGTATGATTCCTCTCAGATATACCTTTGTCTCTACTTCAATGCTTTATTTATTTCAGAAACAGATTTCCTTTCATGGCCATTTCTCATTTATAAGGTTTATTCATGTCCATCCATCGTCCTCTGTAACCTGTTTTAAAGCAGTGAAGAGCAGTCCATGTACAGCTCTCTAACAAGTCCATACCCAGATTTTTCACAGTTATTCCCTCAGAAATATTGTCAAGATATCTGCAACGCCTCCTGCTATCTTTTGTCCCCAGTGACAGCAGCGTTCCCTGCCTATTATTGAAGTCCATTTAAGAGAGAGCACTTTGGTTGTCGAGGTGTGTGTGTGTGTGTATCTGTGTGTGCATGTATGTATGTGTAGATGTCTGTTCCTGTGTCTGCGTGGCAGTTTAAGTGATTGAGCAAGCGAGACTGTTTGAGTGTATTTCTTTACACAGAATACATTCATGATAACAGTGCGTTGTTTTGGGAGCTTGAAGAGAATGGCAGTTAGTACGTTCTTATTCTTCCCTTTATAAAGAGGACACAACCGTACAGTGAAAAAATATTAATCACATTAACTTTTAATCACAATCAAAACATTTTTGAGATTTTTAAAGTAAATGAAACTACTAACGTAAAGAAGCATTTGTGTAATTCTTATTTTAAAAATTCAGAGAATTAGAGCAAAAAAAATACATTCTAAATCTCACAAGTCAATCTGACTTCACCGACCTGAGCCTCGACATAGTGAAAGAATAAATAGATCATTTATTTTGAATGGATAATGTCTGAACTCTTATTGGTCTCCAGCAGAGCTCTTGGCTGGTAGACTTCAGTAAAATTCAACAACACAAGTTAACAAAAGTTAAAGCTCTGTCTTGTAATTTCATAAATATATATGATATCAGCTTTAAATTCAATCAGCCGATGAAAATGGCAGTTTAATTTTCTTTGTAACGTCTTGTTCTCTCTGTCTTCCATCAACCATCCCTGTATAAATGCACTTAAAAAATGTTAAATTTGAGGTTTGATGAGAAACTTCCAAAGAAATCAAACATTTTACGGAAACTCAGTACTACCCTTACACATCAGTGTAGCTTTACTGCAGGAATAAAGCCCTGCTGTAGTTGTGTTTGTTTATTTTGTCATCTGCTACTTTCTTCCTCACCACAAACAGACGTTACTATGACTCATGTCCCTCAGTGTCATACCAACTTATTTCAACTTGATCTGTAATTTGTGAAGCTCACTGACATTTACTATTCTCCCGACTGAGTAGTTAAAGTGTCACAACTATGCACTGTCGGTCTAAACTACTGCATCAGCTCGCAGCTACAAAGGATAAGTTGTTTGGATGAACATTTTTTTACAGTGCGTCCACACTATTTGGCAGTGCTGTGTGGTGATTGACAGTGCATTGAGTGCTTGGCAGTATAGGCTTAAGTATTATCTTGTGGGCTTCTGCATTCATTCTTCTGTGTGGGTTTAAATAGGGCCTGCATTGTGATAGATTGTGTATTTATGTTTGTGCTGTGTTCCATTGTATTGTGTGGATAATTTAAGTTGTGAGTGCGTGTGTGTGTATGTATGTGTGCGATGCATGCCACTAGTTTTTTTTTAAATATATATAATGGTCGTATTGATTGGACCTTCTGTTAAAGGGATGCTCG
This sequence comes from Tautogolabrus adspersus, assembly GCA_020745685.1. NCBI lineage: Eukaryota > Metazoa > Chordata > Actinopteri > Labriformes > Labridae > Tautogolabrus > Tautogolabrus adspersus. Next base: position 11,638,574 of record CM036542.1, read on the forward strand.
TTAACACACAATTAGCATTCGGATAGAAAATACATCATAAGGATAAAAAGTTATGGTCATTAATTCCTGATGAAGGGAGAGAGAGATTTGGAGGGGGAAAGGAAAGAGAGAGAGAGAGAGAGAGAGAGAGAGAGAGAGAGAGAGAGAGAGAGAGAGAGAGAGAGAGAGAGAGCGAGAGAGAGGGAGGGAATAAAAGGCCTTTTCAGTAATTGGAGCTCTGAGTTCATATAATTATTCCTAGTTAGTTCTTCCCCCTCCCTACATCCCCCTCTTCGTCCTCTCTTCCTCCATTTCTCACCCTCTTGACGTCCTTCCTCTCCCTCACACCTTTAAGAGTCTCCATTTTATCATCTTCGCTCATTAAGGAAAGCGCCCAAAAGTCCCTAACGTGTCTCATCATTCACACAGGCCCTCCATCTTAATCCTATTAGTCCTCCTCATAGTCCTGTTTTCGTCACTCCAGCTTTAGAGGATCACCTCTCGATTCTCTCCTCCTACTCCTCCCTCCTTTTTCCTCTCCTTTAGTCTGAAGAAAGAGGACTAGCCCGGCCTCCTCTTCTCCGTCCTTGTTGTCTTCCTCTCCTGGTCCTCAGCGCTGTCTTCAGCAGCTAGAAGTGCAGGTGGTGTTGAGGTTGGGACTCGCCTCAAGGCTCCCCTCTGGGCTCCCAGGTGGAGGTGACAGAGGCGACTCCAAGGCCAAGGTAGTGACCTGGGATGAGGGAGTTACCGGAGATGTGACTTGGACTGGAGAAACTGGAGCTGGAGGACTTGTTAAAGAAGCAGCAGGGGACAGAGGAACCATAGCACCTCCTCCTACACCACCACCACCTCCTCTAAAGTCCCTTGAATCCCTCTCTCGGAGCAGGTGGATCAGGGCGGCATGCTGTGCGCTGAGGGTGGCCGAGAGGTGGGCGGGAAGTGTGTTGAAGCCGGCGGTGAGCTGCTCAACCCGCTGCTCCAGGGACAACATCTGGCGCTCCAAGTCCTCGCTGCGGTCATTGAGCTCCGACATGAGCTCATACATGACACTCTGCATCTGTGAGGAGAGGAGATGACTCAGTGCACACAGCTTACATTGAACAAGAGAGGCAGATTGGACACATAAACAGGAGAATTATGAGGACTGCTTTAATATGATTGAGTAAAGATAATGTTTTTGGAATGAATAAAACGAGACGAGCTAAGGTGTTAGAGAGAGAGAGAAGTGAGAGTAGAGAAAGGGCCAGTGTGTAGCTCAATGACACATAGAGAAGAAAAAAATGTCCAAGAGGGAGTAGAGGCTGGAGGGAAGTCTCTGTGTGGGCGTTATAACATTATGAAAAAGAGAGAATGACAAGAAGGCAGCAGAGTGTCCCTGCATCGCACATGCTGGCCTTAGTAACCACGGCAAAACACATAAGTGGTCGCTCGAGATAGAGTCATTGAGATGGCATGATTGCAAAATATTTGCCGCTAAAGGCATCGCCCCATGGAAGGGCAAAAACACACACACACACACACACACTTGATCTTTCTCTCCCTCTTATTCTAGTCTTTTAACAATCACACACTCACAAACACAGACGTGCACGCTCACATTCTCACTCACACACCCACACAGTAACAGAAAAACATGAGCGCTCCCCTCCCTCCCCTCATTTCCTCCTCGCTCTCTCACTCAGTCATCCCTGTTTTAACACTTGTTCCGGTTGCTAGGAGACGCAAAGCCACAGAAACTGGCAGGTCAGCGCTGAAACAGAGGAATGTTGAGATATATTTTTTTGTGGGGGCCAAAGGCACATTAGCTGTTTGATGGATAAGTGTCCGTTAAGTGTGTGTGTGTGTCTCACCTTTGAGAGGTCCACTAGTGTGTTGGCCTGGTCACTGAGTTTTCTCTGCTCCATTTTCACACTGCGTAATCTGCAAACAGACACACACACACACACACATAAATTACACAAATGTGCGCACACACAAATGTTGCATCCCAGTAAATACACAGTGGTCGTCCCAGAGAACTAATCCCTTGGGGTCCAGACAACAACACAGTGGAGGGGTCACCTTGCCTACTCCAGCTTCATTTCTACCTGCAGTGAGTTAGTGGATTTGAACGTCCGAACATTTCAAGTACACAGTGTGCTCTGAAACACTCTAATTTTGTAACGCAGGTGAAAACATGTATTTAACTTTGGGAGACCTTAAGCTTTAAAGTAAAAGATCATGCTATTTTAAGTTTTAGTAACCTGCAGCGGAATTCAGTCTATAGGGAAATAAACCTGAGTGAATGAAATAAGATAAATAAAATAAATAACCTTCCCCAAGTCCAATTAAAAATAGGACCTAGCTGACTCTCAAACCCCAATACAATAATTTGTAAAGGTCTTATCTGGGCTTTGTACAACAGACCCTGTTGCTTCTTTCATAATAAAACGTGCAGACTAATTTGAATGATCCTGCACCTTCAGATGAACATTTTAACCTAACAGCTTTGAACCATTAAAAGCACATATATTAGCCTAGAATCACCCCATCACTTTGTTCACAGGGTTTTCCACTCCACGTGCTTCAGGATTAGCCGCTTCATGTATACAATTAAGAGTCCTTTGACTCTGCCTTTTGAAGGCACTTGTTCCAAAGTCTAGACTGAACTGTTCAAGATCAAAGCAGCAGGCGACATTAAAGGGGGGACACTTCATGGTGAAGCTAGACAGAGAATGTACAACAATGTTTGAGTTAAACAACCTTTGGACAGCCACTCATGTAGCTATTTAAATATAACTAAACAATATGGAAGAAGTGAATTGAAAATGTTTGATCGCTTCTGCTGTATGTAGGGATGACTGGGGACAGTTGTAACACTCACTGCATGTCTCTCAGTTACTCTGAGACTATTTAAAGTTACACTAACCATGTCAATTGGAAGTTAATATATCGATATTACAAAATACTGTATATTTCTTGGTTTTAAGGTTCAGGGCTGTATGACAAAAATAAAGATTATGAATAACAATACTTATGCCTCCACACAAGTTTTTTTTCCAGTTGTAAATGTTGGATGTTTTTTACTGTGTACTGTGGGTGGATGCTCTTACTGAGCATGTGCAGTATGAGAACACCCTCTTCAGCATTTTTGGAGGAAACAGAGTAATTGTAGCTGTCCCTTGATGCAACCTTCCCCAGTCTCCCCTATTAGCAGCATCAACAACACTCCTAAGTACAGATACAGATAATGATCAGAGTGTGTCTAATAGTACACAATGCACTGATTACCAAGTCCCACAACTGTATTTTACTGCTGCTAGCCTGCCCCTTTAGTACTTTAGGAGATGATGAATCATTTTGTGTGTGTGTCTGTGCGTGTGCGTGTCTGTGCGTGTGTGTAGGGATTCATGCACTTTATCTGATTATCAATGTTGATTCAACCAGTGGGTGGACAGAGAGTACAGCTGATTTCAAGAGCTTCATGAGCTCAGCGGGATGGTTGTGTGCATGTGTGTCCGTGCATATGTGTGGGTGCTTGCAAGGTGTGGCCTCACTGATGTATCGCCTGGAGGAACTTCCTCTGGTGTTTGCGGACCCTTGAGTGGTCGATCTTCTTCATCAGCTTGGTGTGCTTGTAGATGAGCCAGGTTTCCCTTAGCACATTAGCCGCTGCATTCTTTATCTGCACCCAGACAATAACACACACAAACATGAAAACACATTGTTAGCAACAGGTAGCCTTTGGCAACTGGTTTAGGCAATAGGTCAACCAATCCCTCCTTCCCTCCTTTCTTCAATTGTCTTCCTGTAAAGAAAAAAAACCTAAACCAGGGTTCTCATCTTAGACACTGCCCTCATTCTCTCTGTCTCTCTCTCTCTCTCTGCACAGGGTGGTTTGCTTGCCAATGCTTTTCATAAACAGCTCTCTCCTCAGGGAGATTTGGCAATGAGAACCTAACAGGAGTCTCCCCCTCACATACACATACACATACACACACACATCTCTCTCTTGTCTCGGTCTGTCTATATGCCACATTATATCCTAGACAAACTCAAATGGGCTGCATTATCTTGGTTGGTTGGAGGTAATTCACTACAGTGCCACCACAGTTCATTAAAAATGTTCAATTGTGAAAGCGACTGAATTAAAGGATTTAAAGAGTGGCTGCTCTTAAACTAGCTGGCAGAGACAACACTCATTCATGCGGAAGAGGTATGTCAGAAAAATAGCCTATGTAATGATGCTCACAGATGGAAAGCTTAACAGCCATCACAGTCAATAGCATGATGGCCATTTCCTACATTTTAGTTGAACCCTCTAAATGTGAAATTGGGATCAGGATTCTGTTCAATTATGTGTCCTTAAATGCTCCTGTATGTTTCATGCAGCTTTAATCTCTATAGGTTGCAATAATATGTAATAACCACAACACAAGGGCCTGACACCTAGTTTAAAATAATGATTAAAAGAAAGAAGGTGCGGGTGGATACTGTACAATAGCAGGGAAGAAGGGAGGGAGAATCTGCAAGGACAAAAATTGAAGGAGAGACTTCAAAGAGATGCTGAGCATTGAACAAAGAACAATTATACCCCCGTCTGAGGAGCACAAAAGACCCCGGCAGCTTGGCTAATCAGCACCTATCCACCGCAGTCAAGGACTGCTCACACACACATACATAAGCTCACACGCACACGCACACGCACACGCACACACACACACACACACACACACACACACACACACACACACACACACACACACACACGCAGGCTATTGGCTACAAATGAAGAGAAGAGGGATAGGTTCTGGGCTTTGCAGATGTGTTTTCAATGACACACAGGAAGTCAAACCAAAAAGAGCTAATCTAACATGCTACACATAATATGTGAAACCCCTGCAGGAGATTCAGACATTCTGTTAACTTGCCATTTTTCTAATCACTCTTAATGATGGTTTGCCTTACAAATGTATTTACCCCTACCAATATACAACCTGTAATGGTAACGAATCAAAATATATACATTTAACTTAAATTAACCCAAAAAAATTAAAAAGTGTATTTCTGCCATGGCTAATGGGATTTGGATGTAAACCCTGCTCTCCCATGTTTCTCTCTCTTGGTGTGTTTCAATAGGATTACTAAACTCTCATCCGTGTATCAAGGACACACAGTGACAGCGCTGCTAAGACGCTTAAGAGGAATCGTCAAAAAAAAAGACATCTTGTTTGTGAGCCTAAGGCAACAATGTCAACGACATTGGAATTATCTTGATGGGTGCGTTCATTCTTCTGAAGATTGTTTTTTTTTTTATGTAGATTTAAGTATGCTTCTTTGACTATTGTAGGGGAAATCAAGAGGCAAAGCAAGAAAAAGTTATTTTGTGTGGGTCAGATTTTCAAGTTTTAATAATGGGCCAGGATACTGAAGAGCACATTTAATACTCTCATATCTACAGGCATATTGGTAAATTGATACGTCAGATCTTATTTATCATCTTATTACTCACTGCAGTGTGAATGAAATATGATGAGCAATGGCATGTTGTGTCTGTCTGGTCGGTTTACTCTTACTTAAGTTTCCACACAAACTTTCCACATCAGTCCAGCAGTGCAGAAAGTACAGAAGGAGCCTGATTTGCTGCTTTGGGGCCATTTAATTAAGCTTCACCCTTCATTTAAATCTTGAGAACTGCTCCACATGCAAATAACAGGGACTGATAATATCACACTGCTAAGACGGGAGCTCCATTAATGAAAAAAAAAAAACACTCAACAAGAACCGCTGATAATACTCCACGAGAAACCAAGTGAAGGCAGCAGCAGCCATGTTTGGACCATATGGTCTGTACTTGGGCAGCCATGATAGAGCCATATGGCTGGTTAGGGTCAAAGATCTGTTCTGGCTGCTCCCCTACACGGCACACCTTATGTCAGGTACATGAGAAATCTGTTCAAACAAGGGGTTCCCACACCTCAGCATGTTGGGTGTTAGATGACATATTGTGGAAATAAATCAATCAGTATAAATAGAAACACAGACACTATCACTAATTATATCAGTAATACAACTCAATATTAAGACATTGGTATCAGAAATAAAAAATAAACAAATGCCCTCTGACCCCTTATTTGCCAGTTATATGGAAAAAAAGAACATCTTTTCCTGATTTGTTTTCCCTTCTTTCATCACCATGGAAACAGCTTTTCAGCAACATCCGGGGGGGCCTGACCCTTCCGACCCAGGAGAGAATTAATGATGATGTATGTAATTAGTAATTAGGTGCTGCAGTACAACAATGGTGTTTTCTAGGAGAGCCAAAAATGTAAACAAACAGACAAATTACCATGGCAACAACCTCCTGCTTCATACACGCTATGGTTACACATGGCATCACATTCTCTGATCTCCCCCTCACAGGCAGTGTTGGGGGGTGGGGGGTGGCAAGTCTCATGAGAACCTGATCCCTTTTTTTATATAGCCTATTTTTCTGTGTTGCCCTTATTTCCAGGTAAAATTAAGCCTTTTTAAGATTTGACCTTTTTATACCAAAAAAAAAGGTACACACCTTAAGCGTGCAAAAGGTAAACAATTACACAAGTATTTAATTCTATTCAAAACTAAAGAAAAACAAAAATATGCAAATTAAGGTGTCAAGACCATTTCACAAAACAAAATAATAGCTTCCTTTTCCTGCTTTTCAAACTTTTGAGTCTCCTAAATGCCTTTTGCTCGTCAACACCTGCACACAAAGCAACCAAGCAAAACTTTAGTTAACACATTTCATTCCAGGTGAGAGCCTAATGTACCGAACATTTTTTAATTCTAGACAGTGCTTTATAAAAGGAAGAGAACACTCAGGTTCAATTGGTAAAGAGAGATGTGTGAAGGCACTCACCGAGTGTCAGAAAGATTTTTGTTTATCATCACACAATCATTAGAGTCCATCTGGCTGGTGTGAGAATTTAAAGGCTGGAAAAGTGTATTTGGACTGAAAGCTAGCGTAATAGTAATCTTAGAGGCTTAGATTGTTCCCATTTAGCTGGTGGTGTAAATATTGGAAGGCACTGCAGCACCTCCTCCTTGGCCGGAGCCCAGAGTGTACTCTGAATATTCAGAGAGGGCAAGGTGGTGTTGAATATGCCAAAGGGACTTCTAAAAGTACTCTGAATTAACCATTTGGTCCAGAGAGGAGGGGGAATACACTTTCAGAGTGCAAATTATAGGAAGACCTGGAATGTTCTACTTTACAACTGATTGAAATAAAGGCACTGACCTGAGAAAAGACTCTGGTAGCCATTTTTCACATGATCAGCTGGCTTATTGCTTGTATTACCCCCACATATTCACTACATTTCTTGACTGCATGTGAGAACATGAACCTCCAAGTTTGTTCACCTGTGGACTAAACACATTTTCTAATTATCTACGCAGTACAAAGTCCGTGTCAATACGTGTTGAACCAATGTGTGAATGCGGCAGTTCATAGCACAGCAAGTAGGTGGGTTGAAGACGTTGTTCACAATGAGCAGTTTTTCTACTTTATACTCTTTTAAGCTGGTTTGAGTTGACTGTTTATTTATTTTTCTACTATAGTATTGCTGATACATCCTTATGCAAGTTGTTGATATGAACACAGAAACAGATGACTGCTACCTTCACGTGACCTAGGCACCTAAGCAAACTAACTACTTGAGTGAGAACGTTGAGTTGGACAATTCTGTAAAGCAAATTCTGGAAAATGTCAGGACCTGAAAGTCTGGAAATACTACGGAAATTGTTTGGAGTTCATATGTGAAAGAGGCAAGTGAGAGGGGTTTAATCGACAAGGTAGTGCTGCCAAAGGAAGGAGACACCAGTCCACCCTACTTACTTGGCGGCAACAGTAAGTTTGTCCTCACCCTGTGTCAGGGTGATTTCCTGACCAGATATACTTTCACGAGTTATCTTGGAGCTACAGTTTACAGCTACATCACACATAAGCACTTGGAGTATCACATGCACGGTCAACTTAAGGGCTATCTAAATGCAATTAAATTAACATCCATGTTAATCAAATTAAAGCAAGAACGCTTAAATGAACATTACTTAAAAATGAACTCTATGTAGTAAACTTGGGATGATTTTCTTTAAAGCAAATCTTCCTCCTTGATAAGCTAACCTGAGGTCCTCTACACTAGCTTCACACCACACAACATTTCAACTGCAGCCTTGTCAGGCGCGTCTAAAAATCTGATCTGAAGATGAAAGCAGAGAAAATTTAAAAATATGGAAAGAGAAATGTTTGAAGTAGATTGAAGAATATGTGAGGAACTGTCTCCACACATTTGGATAAATATGACGTGTTGTACACAGATGTCTGAGGAAAAGTTTATTTTTCTGCTTGGTTTAAAAGCTGCATTGCATGACGTTTTTAAAGCTCTGGTGCTGTATTAGTTCTATCACTATACTAAAATAGAAACAATGACATCACATTAGAAATGTTCCACTTGCTAAGAGCTTCACTGATTGGCATTTAATAGACATCGTTGTTTATCAATTAAATGAAGGGAACACAATGACAGTGATTTAGAAAGCATGCATGTGTGCTTTAGTGTCACTCAAACACAGTGTGTTTGTGTGTGAACATATGATGATGACAGGATGTAGGGTCTATCCATGCATTATTCATTAAAAAGCCTTGAGTGATTCTGTTCTCTTGTTACGGTGATACGGCAGAGAATGGCCCCCGCCATGTAAATCAATGTGCATACAACAGCTTCAATCATTGCTCTCTCAGTAATAGAGGGCAGGAGACAATTACCACCACATAAACTCAAGACCCTTTGACGGAAATGTCACCCAGCAGCAGGCTGTATTGAGTTGAGTGAAAGTGCAACATGACACCTCCCTAACCTGAGACTGGCTTTGTTAAGACTTGGATTTATTGGACTTAGGGTACATTTCCTTTAAAATATTAGTTTTTTTTAATTATTTTTTATCAAGGGGCTGATTAAATGTGATCAGCAGCAGCCTTATCTACATTTATGCAATGAATGGCATTACAATGGCTTATGTTTCAACTGCAGTTACAAAAAAGAAATGTAATATAAATAAAAGGTATCAGGAACATTAGAGGCATAGGCATACAAGTTAGTGTGACACGGGTCTTCAGTTTCTATACGGCCACAGCAGCCAACTATCATGACTGTACTGAACAAGAAATCTGTAACAAACCTCAATCAGTTAAACTATAGCACTTTAAAAGACGTTTTCCCTCGCTGTCAGGTGAATGCTCATTGATGGATAAATGTGGCGTCTCTGTAAAAAGTAATTAAAAAAATTAAGGGCTAGGTTGCTGGATTAGCTCAGCAGGTAGAGCCCAACACATGGAGCCCTGGACGCACTGGTCACTGGTTCGACTCCTGGCCTGCGATCATTTGGTGCATGTCTACCTCACTCGTTCCTCCTACTTCTCTTTAACCGTCCTACCTAATAAAGGCAAAGTCAAAAATCAATCTGAAAAGAAAAATACAGTCTAGACCTGCTCTGTATGGGGTGTCATTTGATAACTTCTGTTGTGATTTGGCTCAATATAGATAAGAGAGAATTTATTGATTACATTTACTGAGTTGATTGAGTAAAGGTTTTATGACATGATGAACTGCTAACTGGACAATTTGCAGGGAATGTAGAATATCTAAAACTGATGGGTAAATATTAACATGTTTTTTCTCTCAAATAGATACAAAACGTGTTTCCATTCATATGAATAGAATGATTGCAAACTTATATATAGTTATTATGTATAAAGAGAACCTGATGCACAGTTGGAAGTGAGGCACAGTTCATGTCTATGAAATTTGCTTAGTCAAAGTGAAAGATTTCTATTAAAATTTCAAATATCTGCCACATATCTTTGGAATTCTGTCATAAAGAGAGCTCACCAGCTTTGTCTGTAAACGCCCATGATTCCAACCCCCCCATGGTTCTGATTAACGTTTATTATGCTGAGGAAAATAACTCTGGGTTCAGCTGCTTGGCAATTTTTCAAAATTAAGTATATGTACTTAGATGAGTGCTATAAAATTGTTTGTATTTAAAGGTTCATGTACTTTACAAGTCTTTTTTGGCCAGTGTGCATCAAGATATGGAGCAAAAAGTTACTAAACTACATGGTTGGTGGACTGTAGGTGTTATCCAATTGACTATAAAGCCCGGTGACCTTTTTCAGGTCCTGGAGATACATTACACTGCTGAAGCAAGTCTTCAACCATTCTAGTGGCTTTCCATGATCACTTTAATTAATAAAATTATTTATGGATATTGTTAAATGATAACTATTTTTTTAAAACTCATTCAGGTGCATTGGAGGGTCAGTTGAATTGCAGTTTGTCAGCAGTCTGCATGTAAAGACTCACACATACACACATAGACACACATGGTTCAAGGTGTTAATCGTCTTGTGAAAACACACTCTGTTTGACCCGGTCACTGCCTGCAGAAAGATGAAGTGAGAGCCCGGTTGCAATAGAGGGTCTATTCTTCTTCTCTGTCGATATTTTATCAACGCTGAAATCATTGATCACCCTGCCCCTCTCAGTCACCCAGATACCCCGCTGACATAATGTACCCTACATATTTGATATGGGAGCTATTTCTGAAACCTGGGTCTTTCAACCGTATGAAAAATTGAAAAGGACCGGAGGAGGAAGGGGATTGAGAGATGGAAGGAAGGAGGCAGGGAAGAGGAGGGGGGCGTTAGGATGAATCGAAGGAGAGGGCAAAGGAAGGAAAAGAGGGAGAGACTGTGACAAATAGAAAGAAAGAGAAAAAGAGAAAGGGGTAAGAGAGACAAATGTCAGAGAAGATAGGAGATAAAGGCTTGGTTATGTAGGAGGAGAAAGATGGGAGATAAAGAGAAAGAAAGAGACAGTAAGTGAGAAAGAGATGACCTTTCATTGCCTTCACTCACTCAAATAACACGGCACTCTGTCAGAACAATACAGGATGATAGTGTGATGTATAGTTGGGGAGCCTGGAGGCGGGGCAGTAAAAGGACAAGCTATAACACCAACCACCCTATATTCTGCACAAAAGTAATCCAAAAATTCAGAACAAAATCCCCTATGGCATATAAAAACTGTACTTTTATAAATCACAGCTCTGTCTCACAAAGAATGTGACCTTTCTTTTTACAAATTACACTTTTGTTTTATTCATGCGAGACACACTCATTCACACATAAGCCTACACACCCGCTTTGTGAGCTGCGTGTCCATCATGAAGTTGTGTACGTGTTTCTCGGCCTTGGTCAGCTCCAGCTTCCTGGCTACCACGGCAACCACCAGAGCTGTACAACCAGCACCCTGAGAGAGAGAGAGACAGAGAGAAGATGGAGAGAGAGAGAGAGAGGGAGGAGAAAACAGAGCGCTGAGTGAGTCAGTAAAGAGGAGGAATTGGTAAATCGGTGGCTGTTAGTCTGGGGAAATTAGCCCTGATGATTGAAGGGAGCCACATGACAGAAGGAGAAGTGAATGGAGGAGAGAGGAGAGGATTACGGAGGAAAGCTCGGCTCCAGATCCACATTTCCTCATGTCGAGAGGAGAGCCAAGTCTATTTTCACTCCCAAGCCATCTGGTGTGAGATCCCGTCTATATCCCCCTATATGTAGCTGAAAAAATAGGCCCCTTACAAAAAAACAACAACACATCAAAGATCGACACCACCTCATTTGATTTAATTACATGCTGTCAGTCTGTATTACATGGTGTCAGTCTTTTACTGTCACCTGAGGCTCCGGGCCTGCAGAAAGTGTAAAAGTGTAAAAAAGACAAACCCGCTGGTGTGTTTTCCAGCTCGGCCCACATGGGACACATGGCAGAGTCATTTGGGAAAGACTGACTGCAGTCTCTCAAGCAGAAAGACATGCATGAGAGAAGAAGAAGAGCAGGAACACGCGGAGGAAGACAGACTTAATTAACTTTTAGATTAGACACTGTTTTCAACAGGGCTTCTGAGCGCTCACAGGTTCCTCAGAAGAGGTGAGAGAGGATGGAAAAAAGGGAGAAGTGAGGAAAAGATAAAGAGAGTGAAGGGTTATGGGTAAATATAAAAACATGGAGGGAGTGGTTGGAGGAAGATGGAGAAGAAGGGGATGTTAATGAGGTCACATATCTTCTGATAAGCAATGAATTAAGATTAAAAGTGTTTAATGAAAATGTATGAGGTCTCTTCCTTCCTGCGTGCAAGTGTGTGCGTCTCACAACGGGAGAGAAAGGGATGATAAAAGAGATATAACAACAAAGAAACATAGTGAGGTCGAGAGCGAAAGGGGAGGGGAGCAAGCACCATTTTTGAAGTACGTATGGGAAAAAAAAGCAAAGACTTCATGCACACTCTGGAAATGATAAAACAACGTTTGCCCTAAAGTAACTTTGGCTGGAGTTAGTAAAATGTAATGCACAAACAGGCATTAGTCTATACACTCATCCACTCTATTTGTGTTTATTCACAAAGTATGAATAAAATATGATGAGAGCCGATGGAAAACCCTTAGAGCATTCATACATGTCTGTGCTTGAGGGGAAAATGAGCCCATGTTGGATTGCTATAGTACAGTATGTATAAGCACAGCTTTCTGTGTGTTTATGTGGGTGCGTGTGTGCTCGAAATTGCCCTCCTTGGTCATAAACAGTAGGGTGCTGATTGGTTTGTCAAGACCAGCTATAAGTGTGTGCCTTCTTTAAGTGTGTGTGCGTGTTTGTTTGTGTATGTACGCCTGCACTCATTTGATTTCAGCAGGGTTCCCTCTGCAATCTCTACACAGTGACACAGCTGATGATGGCTGTGTGCGGCTGAGATTTGTTTCATTCGCCTGGGTGTTTCCTTCACAGAGCAGCCATCCACAAAGCTGTCAGAAAAAAGAGGGGAATCACACAGTTGTGCAAACCTGTGATAAGAACTTCGCCTCTTCAGCTTCAGCAAAAATACAGAAAAATTGTTTTGAAACTGGTTAGCAGGAACACTTATAACAAAGACAGGAAGATGTTAAAAAAGATGTGAAACTAATTAGTTTGCCCAACACAGAGACAAACATTAAAGGCTTGAAATAGAAGCTACTCTGCTTCTTGTTAGCCTGGATCCCAGTGTCTTTTAAGATTGATTTTAGTAAGTAAGCAAAGTTTATTTATATAGCACCTTTCAAGAACAGACGTCACAAAGTGCTTCACAATTAAGGATTAAGCAGAGACATTACAACAGACATTTTAAAGATTTAAACTTGTTTACAAGGCTTCTCATGGAGTCGGACCACCTAACAACGGTTTTTGTCATTTAATGATCCCTCACCGTCTCTTAGATTGTCTACAGCTTGTTTTCTCAAGAAAAATGCAGCTCAGCGTTTTTTAACTCTGCACCAAAACTATGGAACTGTAAATCTCTGAACCTGCCGACCATCATCTGACATCGATATACCTAACAATGGCCAACGTTTTTCGGGGCGTCTGATGAAGCCAGCGGTTAGTGACAAAGGACTTTGGCCAAGACTTCCTTTTCCACGTGCTGCTTTTGTTTACAGTCCAACAAGCAACTTGCAAAAATGCAACAATGGAGTTAAAGTTAAGATAAAAAGTTGAGAGTGGATTGTTAGCTGCACTGTTGCACTTGCATAAATAAGCTAATTGCCAACAGATGCAATACGACAAATTTACTATCGCCCCTTAAGCTCTCCGCACTGTTTTTCCTGCCTAACACAAATATCCCCTGAAACACAAGAGGATAATCATACTCAAACTACAAATGGAAAAAAGAACACATTCAATAACCCGATCCACACATATACTGGATGCTGCATTTTTCATGTAGAGCTTTTGACTAATAGTGACTTTGTTCTTTTCTTATCTTTCACATATATTGTTTTGTTTTGCATCCTTTTTGATCTCATGTCTTTTTGTCCCTTTCTTAGCTTTGGTGCCAGCTTCGTTGT